>JAVMSB010000327.1:0-35290 GCA_031761475.1 Penicillium pancosmium | reverse complement strand
AGACAACTTTTTTCCGTTTGATCGTCGTATACATGATAAAATATAAGGAAAACAAATAAAAAGAAAGAGAAGAAAAGGGCTTAGAGAATAGTAAAACTTGAAGGCTGATGGGAAGGTTTTTTGTCGAAAAATCAATCAACCAAAGGGAGTGAGTCGGAAGTGGTCAATATATGCAAAGGAGAAAGAAAATGGGCGCAGAGACTCCGTAAAGAAGAAATGATCGGACCGGACCGTGGTCTTGACCGTGACCGTTCAGGGAAAGAGTTGACCGTAATACAGAAAATTGAGGAGAAGAAATGATGTTCCCAGCATTCCGGGAAAAAAGATGAATGATGGTGAAATATTCAATCCAACAGAGTAGCCTAGTCAGCTCTCACTCCCTATGCGACAGCGGTAGTAGGAGCCGCAGACGCAACAGGAGCCGCATCGCCATTAGCCTCGACAGCGGGAACGGCAGCAGCAACAGTAGCAGCAGGAGCAACAGGGGCATCAGCCGGGACAACCGGGGCGGCAGCATCGACAGCGGCGACAGCAGCAACAGCAGCAGCACCGGCCTCAGTGTTAGTCGGGCAATCGCGAGAAATGTGACCAGCCTGAGCACACTTGTAGCAGACCTTACCGGCGGAGCTGAGAGGACCGCCGTTAGGAGCGGTACAGTCACGCGAGATGTGGCCCAGCTTGCCGCAGGCGTAGCACTTCATGGCCTGAGCTTGGCAGTCACGGGCGAAGTGGTTGGGTCCACCGCACTTGTAGCATGTAGCGGCGCGAGGGTATCCGCCAAAGTTGCCGCGGAATCCGGGCTGGAAGTTACCGCGAGGAGGACGGGGACCTCCAGGACCGCCAGGACCGGCTCCGGGTCCAGCTGCAGCGCCGGGGGCGGCGGCGGGGTTGGGGCAGTTGCGGGCAAGGTGGCCGGGTTGGCTGCAGTTGTAGCAGCGGCCGTTGGCACCGCCGTTCAGGCGGAGGGTTGGGCAGTCGGCCTGGACGTGACCGAGACCCTGGCAGTTATAGCATTGCTTGGCTGGAAGAGGTCAGTCAGCATGGCTGAGCGGGGAGCTGGGGAGCTGGGTATGTGGGTTGGATATTTCTTACTCTCGGTGGTGCGAGGACGAGGGCAGGCGCTGGACTCATGTCCTATTTGGGGATCAATAAGAGCTGGAGAAGAAATGGTTATAGACGACGAACATACCGGGCTGCTTACCTATGAGAAACAGGTTAGTATGGGATTCCAAACAAAGTCAGAGAAAGATAAGAGTGAACTCACAGTTATAGCAGAGACGCTCGGAGGAAGAGCAGACCTCTATGTCAGTTAGGTTAGCGACATGCTTCAAGAGTGGCCGAAAAATCACGACAAGAGCTCATATCGGGGCCGTGAACTCACCAGCGTAGTGGCCAATGTTGCCACACTTGTAGCACGCGCGACGAGACAGCATCATCTTCTATATTCTAAGCAAATGGTTAATACCGAGGTAAACCGCAAAATTGCACCGCATGTCGCCGCGAGCTTGTTGTCCCTCCGCTCCCCTCGCATGGTGTAATATTACGGAATGCGCATGATATGATCCAGCGAATCGATCCGGCAAGCTCCGAGTAACCATCCACCTGTCGCAGTGTTGATCGTCGAGTCGGAGATATTGGGGATTGCCCTCGTGCGGTGCGGGATGGAGGGGAGAAACGTCGATCCGCGGGGTGCAGCAAGCCAACAAGCTCGCGACAGAAAGGGCATCAAGCATAAATGGAGGCAAAAGTTGTAAAGTTCTCACATACCCTTCCAAAAAAACACTTCGATACCTTGACAGATCTGAGCGGGGAAAGAAAAAGAACCTTGGTCAGCAAGCTGAAAAAAAGAGACAGCACCACGTTCTTGACAGGCGGGGGAGCAAGGCAAAGGGAAAGAAAAAAAAAAGGAACACACAAAAGTGGGGTATACCGCACAACGCAGAGAGAAGGAATAGAAATAGACAATGGAAATCAAAGAAAAGAACGAAGCTTGAAATCAACTCACCAACTCGAACTCAAACTCACAAATGTTGAAGAAAGTCTTGAGTTTTGTGGAAGGAAAAGGTTGCAAACTCGACAAAATTGGCACTGCCGGACTTTTCCGCATTGCGTAAGGCCTTGCTGATTCACCCGCCCTGCCATTGGACTGAGTACTTTATAACATTGTTAACAGTATTAACATTATTAACATTCAAGTAATTTACAATAGCTATTCGTAAAAGTGAATTTCATTGAGACTACGAGTATGGGGATAATGACATGAATGGCGAGGGTTGGAATTGGGGACTCCCTGCATTCCCGCTGCAAATATGATTAATGCAACGCCGGTCCCTCCATTCTCCGATCTGCGATACGATACGATGTGATGCGATGTAGTGCGATTATTCTTAATAATGTATTTCATTTCTTCGTTCTCAAGCTGCATTAAGCCCGAGATGTGCCTGCACAGGGCGCGTACATGTTTTAAACTTCAAATAAAGAATAGGGTGTGCTTCAAAAAGTTTCAAGGTCAAGGTATGAGGAGAGCGACACCAGGCCGAATCTACTCCTCCTTCTCCAGGATAGCCGGAGCCTTGACCTCGCGACCAGCCAGGAATTCAAGGTTCTCACCTCCCTGTCAAAACTTAATTAGTTTTTGTTGCTCTTTGTTGCAGCGAACAGGGAAAATGGTATAATCACTTACATAGCTGATCAGCGGAGAAACTTCCACTCCAGTCGCCTCGCCATCGGTAATGACGATACCGCCAGCAGCCTCGAGCCACCGTTGTCCCTGCTTCATGATATCGTCGCGGCTGGTATCAGGATCATCCTGCCCGGTACCACGGGCGTTCTTAAGCGGCGAGAACTCATCCTCACGACGCACCTCAATACTGGCAAACTTGTTCAGAGGAGTCATGGGGAAGACATCAAAGACAAACTGCTCCAGCTTGATACCGTTAGGCTTCTCGGGCTTCTCGGCCGCGCCGGTCTCGGTGTTCACGAAGGGGATCTTCTTGCGGGCCACGTGGTGGGGCAATTGGTGCGCCCAGTTCTCGATGGACTCGAAGAAGCGGAAGGAGTAGTAGTGGTTGACGATGTTGGCGGCGCGGTACTTGAGCAGATCGGCGTTCTTGGGGTCCTTGGCTTCGGCGGTCTCCTTGTCGATCTCGGAGTACTCGACGACATCGGGCTTGCCGTTCTTCTGCAGGATCAGACCGACGGACTCGGTGGCGTCACGCTTGCGAACGACCTTGGTTGCGATGTCGACGTCGTGAGCGGCGGAGAATCCAATGAAGACGGGGTCGGCGACCTTGACGAGGCAGTTGTCGACGCAGTAGGCGTGGATGTGCTTGATGCCGCGCTTACGCATGTCCTCGCGGGCACCGGAGGTGATGAGAGCCTGGTAGATACCACCGTTTCCATCGGGAGCCACGGCGGCCTGGTGTTTACTATGTTAGCGAATGTGTCGAAACCATATGAGGGGGAGGGGGTTGTGGGACTAACCTTGCCCTTGTTCTCCAGAATAATCTTGCCCTCGTTCGAGATGCAAGGAAGAACACCTTGCTCAAAGATAAAGACGTTCTTCTTGTCGAGACCGAAGTAGTTGCTCTTTTCGAAGAACTCCTCGGTAGGACCGCGGGTAGGGCCGCTGGTCATGACATACCAGGGGATGGTGGCGGAGGCGGCACCGTGAGCCTTTGAGGCCAGCTCCTGCAGCTTAGCGATACGCTCAGCCTGGAGCTGGAAGAGAGACTTCTGGCTCAGCAGACCGATGTCGAAGCAGCCCTTGGGGGCAGAGCTACCGAGACGGGTTCCCTGGCCACCAGCCATCAACACCACGGCCACCTTGTTATCGGCCACCTCCTTCAGACCGGCATCGTACCACTTCTTCAGGTCGGCGGGGTCAGAGTCGAGAATGGAGGCGGTCGCGGACTCGGGCAGAGGCTCGAGGGTCACGGCGGTCTCCTCGGTCTTGGGGGGGTTGAGAGCCTTGTCGGCCAGCTCGTTGATGCGGGTGGGGTCGAAGGTAGACAGCTGGTGGAAAAGACGGGACTTCTCGACGGTAGGCAGCTCATCGATGAAGGCAAAGACTTGGCCTTGACCGGCGTCGGAGTACTTCTTCTGTAGTTGCTGGAGCTCCTCGGCGGAGGGCTCGCGGGGAGCTTCCTCAGCACCAGAGAATTTTCCAATTAGATTGGAGACGGTTTCTTTGATTGCAGCAGCCATTGTGAAAGGTGGAGGGGGGGGAGGAGGAAATAATTAAAGTGGGAGGAGAGGGAAGGGAGAAAAGAGAAGAGGAAGAGGAAGAGAGGGAAGAAGAAAGAAAAGAAGAGGGGAAAGTGGCAAAAGTAAATAAATTGAGACGCGGGGTGAAGCTGAAGCACCCAACAAAAGTGGCTACACCGTAAGTTTCACCACTGTCCTCCGTACACACTGCCACCCTTTGGAATGTGCTAGTTGCTGTAGTACTTATTTTTAGCGTAAGACGAATGAAACCCATGGATCGCGGCACTAGCAGTCAATCGGGCCTGAGACATGTCCACTGCCACTCCTGGGCGGGACCCGCTGGCGGGGCGAAGCTGCCATTCAAGTTGGTATTTGAATTTGCATTTGTATGAACATTTGCATTTACAAGGGGTATTTGCATTTGGTGGATAGTACACTGGGAGTGCCTTGCGAGAGGGGTTTGTGTAGGCCTCGGGGGTACCTTCGTATCCTAGTATAGGTGTGAATATAGATCTTGATACTGCTGAAGCTCCAATACACCCCACTCTCCCACTAAATTAGTCGCTATGACAACAGTAAAAATCAATTGACTGAAAAACGAGCTGGACAATGGAATTCACTTGCCTCCAGATCTCATCGTTTAGTCCATTAGTACTAGTATATTTCGAGTTTGCCCTGTTGTACTAGTACTTGTAGTCGAGACTCCAGGCTTTACAACACCGAGCCTCAATTCTTGGCTATCTTACATCCAGTGGCACTGTCAATAGTATATATAGCTGGGATGTGAGACTAGTACACTATTGATTCACTTACCAGTTGACAGCCGGACACTGAAAATACAACCACTACTCGCAATCGTTAGCGCCAGTAGCGCGGGGTGATCCAGGCGGGGCACAATAATCCCAGCTACCACACATTCCCTGCCCAAAAATGATTACTCGGACCATGGGCATGGGCATGGACTCGGAGATCAGTACTAGCCCTTAGAATGATACTAGTGTGGGTATAATCTGAATCCAATGGACCCTCTCTCAATATCAACCGGCATAGCAGGCCTCGTCGGCCTAGCTATCCAAATCGGCCCCGCCATCCACGACTACATCGCGACCGCCAAAAAAGCCGAACAAGACATAAGTTGGTACGCAGACGAAGTCGACGCCTTGATAGAAGTCTGCGTATGTTTAGACGACTTTCTCAAAGCAGACGCTGTATCGCAACGGAATCATTTCCGAACGACGGACTCGGTTCTCGGCCGTACGGTTACATCTTGTGATGCGTCGTTGCGCAAATTGGGAACCTTGCTTGCGGTTCCGGTTGAGTGGACGCAGAAGTTGAAGTGGCCTTTTAAGAAGAAGAAGGTTGATGAGATTATTTTGAGACTTGGGAGGTTTACGGCGCTATTTCAGTTTTCTTTGACTGTTGAGGGGTTGTAAGTTTTTTCCTCGCCTGCCAGAGCCAGTGCCCGCTTAGGGCTTTGTTGGGGGGGATACTGTGAGGCTAAATAGATATCGACAGTACGGTCCTTTCAAATACACCCAGAGATGTCGAAGATCTTTTGAAATTACAAGTGGAAGCTTCACAGAAACTTCACGAGATTACGAAGGATATCGATGCGCTCTCAGTGAATGCAGAGAGATATCGCAGCACAGCGGAGAACATGTCATCAATGCTCGAGGGTATCCAGTCGTTGCGAGAAGCCTCTGATCAACTATCATCTATCCAGCGTGATGTAGGTAGTATCAAGAGACAGCTCACTGATACCTATGACATGGAAATCCTCGAGTGGCTGTCACCAGAGCATGGACGTGGACGACACTCCGAAGTGCGCTCAAGACGAACGCCGGGAACGGGGAAATGGCTGGCAGATACGCCGAGCTTTCAGAACTGGGTTGATAAAGAATCGCCGCAGAGAATGCTTTGGCTTGTTGGTGATCCGGGTTGTGGGAAGTCGACTTTACTGTATGTATAGGACCGCACCTGAACCTGAAACCCCGTCTCCCCATTGTCAAGCGAAATGTCACGCTAATTATTTTCTAGATCTTTCGTCGTAGACGAATTGAAAGAGTCACATACAGGAGATGAAAGTGCCATTGCATATCACTACTGTGACTACAGAGTTCAAGACACACATCCTCTTGTCGCTGCTCTTGGTGCTCTCCTCCGCCTGCTACTCGAACGCAAAAAGATCATCCCGCCAATGCTGCGCGATACCTTTGAGAAATCGCGACATGAAGGGAGAAAGCCATTCCCCTCGGAGCTGAAAGAAATTCTCTTCTCTGTCACGGCTTCTTTCGAAGATTGTTTCATACTTATCGATGCCATGGATGAATTTAGCATCTCCGATACTACACATCTCCCTCAATTCATTCTCACTTTAGACGAACTAGCTGCATCTGGCGTCAATATTCTAGTAACGAGTCGCGCACCGCCAAGTCCGCCGTTGAAATGCGAGCATATCGTCGAAACGATTCATGCAAATGAGACCGATATCAGCAGTTATGTTGCCCACGCTCTGCATACAGATGATTCCTTGGTCGACATCCTTGATAAAAGTTTGGAGAGAGATATCAGTCAAACGGTGGTTGAACAGGCAAAAGGGATGTAAGTGTCTATCCTGAACTCGTTTAATAAAATCTAAACCTACCACAAATATGAATATTGATATAATTTGTTTAATAAAGGTTCCTCCTCGCCGTCCTCCACCTCCAAAACATCCGAGGCCAAGTAACCCGCTCCGGCGTGCGCAAAGCTCTAAAAAGCCTCAGCGGCGGACTAAGCGACGCCTACAAAAAGACCTTCGAATGCATCGAGCACCAATCCCAAGCTCGACAAAAATTAGCCTTCGACTCACTAATGTGGGTATCAGGATCATACCGTCCACTGAAAAGTCTTGAGCTTCAACATGCACTGGCAACACAAGTCGACGACGAAGAATGGGATCCGGAAAATATTCCATCCCTTCGGTTGATTATTAGAAGTTGTTGTGGACTTTTGGCTGTTGATGATCTCGATAACTCGGGGTCTGATGTGCGTTTGGTACATAATACGCTTCATCATTATTTGTTTACTTGTCTGCCGGAGTGGGAGAATAGAGCGAATCAGCTTATTACTCTGACTAGTTTGACGTATCTTCATTTTGCATCAGTGCAGGATCAGAACAGCAGCGACAGCAAAAGAAGGAGCAGCGGCAGTACCAATGACACCAGCACCAAGAGCAGAAAGTCATCACGACAAAAACTGATCCTAACACCCTTCGCCCGCAACAACTGGGGCCACCACGCCAAACGCCTCAACCCATCAATCTATGAAAAACAAGCCCTAACTCTCCTATCAAACCGCTCCCGGCTGTGCATCCTGTTCCCGAGAAGCCCACGCATAACAGGCCTCCAAATAACAGCCACATTTGGTCTAACGTCTCTCCTAACAACCCTCCTCTCGCAAATTCCACAACAAATCAATGACCGTGACACCCTAGAAGTCTCTTCTATTACAGCAGCACTCAGCAAAGCATGCAAACACAATCACCTAGACTGCACATCACTACTCCTATCTCATGGCGCAAGGCCCGATGCGACGGGGTCGAGTATAACGCCTCTTTACACCTGCGTAACCAATCAGAATCTGGAGTTGGTGACCTTACTCCTCGACTCCGGCGCTGATCCGAATCGATCTTGTGCGGATGGGTGGACGGCTTTGCATAAGGCGGCTGATGATGGGAATTTGGAAATTGTGAGGTTACTTGTTCGGAGGGGGGCATCTTTGAGTCGGTCTTCTGCGCGTGGATTGACGGCTTTACATCGTGCTGCGGGACGGGGTCATGTTGATGTTATTGAAACTTTGCTGGCGAATGGGGCGAAGGTTGGTTGTAAGAGTTCGGATTGGTGGACGCCGGTTCATGGGGCTGCTTCTGCTGGGAGGACGGGTGTTGTTTCGTTTTTGATTGGGTATCATGAGATGCATTCTGGTGGTGGTGGTGGTAGGAGCAGCAGCAGGTGGCCTGGCGATGATTTTGATGAGATACAGAATCAGAACCAGAGTCAGAAATTGGCTGATATTCCTGGTGGGGTGAATTTTCGGACGAGGAAGGGTTGGACTCCGCTTCATCTTGCTTGTCAGGGGGCGCATGTTGATACGGTTGAGGCCTTGCTTTCTGCCGGTGCGAGTGTGAGTGTTGTGGATAAAGAGGGGGATTTGCCGTTGCATATTGCGGCGAGGGAAGGGAATGCCGGGATTATGGAGGTTCTTTTGCGTGGGATTGAGGGAAGGGCTGGACAGTTGGAGTGTAAGAATTTGAAAGGGTGGACGCCTTTGCAGGAGGCGCAGTTGAGTGGGATTTATGAGGCGGAGCAGATGCTCTGGAGGTTGAGTGGATTGAGTTTGGAGAGTGGCCGTGGCCATGATGATTCTGATTCTGATTCTGATTCTGATTCTCGTTCTGGCCTTGTTTATTCTGATGCAGCTATCCGAGCGGAAAAGTTGATCAAGGCGATTCGAATGGATGATGTTGAGGCTGTTTCTGGGTTATTGGGTCTTTCTGTTGGGCAAGAGGAAGATGGAGAGGTTGTGCATAAGAATCAGGCATTGGAGGCGAGGAATCAGGGAGGTCGCTCGCCGCTTCAGCAGGCTCTTCTTTTTGGTTCATTGAAAGTCGCGAAAATGCTTCTGGTTTCCGGAGCGAGTGTTCATGCGAGATCGGATCCGGGGCAGTGGTCTGCGATTCATTATGCTGCGATGTCAGGGAATGCCAGTGCTGTGGAACTGTGCTTGTCGAATGGAGCAGATGTGCATGATCAGACTCAACAAGGACAAACACCTTTGCATCATGCTTGTCGACGTGGCTCGGAGGACACGGTGAGATTGTTGTTGGACCAAGGTGCACGGGTAGATGCTGTAGATGATCGCGATTGGATGCCGGTGCAGGTTGCGGCTGCTGGAGGCCATGAACGGGTAGTCCGGTTGCTACTGAAAGAACGAGAAAAGGACAAGACAGCGAGATTCATAGATATAGAATCGATCCAAGCGTGTGCAGCACAAGGAGGACATCATGGACTGGTGGAGCTGACTCGGAAATGGAGATATTCTTGGTTGACCTAGTCAACTCAGGAACGTTTGTGATTTAGATGGGGAATAAGGATCATTAGACTAGTGTACATGGACATGGGATATATTTTGTTCTGCATTTCCTATACTCATCGTCGCCGGTCGTACCGATCATCTCGGCGTCGGTCATCTCGGCGATCATCTCGGCGATCCCGATCACGTCGTGAGTCTCGGCGTGGACTGCGGCTGTTTGATCGCCGACGGTATCGATCACGACTGCGGTCTCGTTCTCGTCGGGGGCTGCGGTCACGGTCGTTGCGACGAGGTGGCTGAACAGGTTTGGGTGCCTGGTTGGACTGGTTGGATGACTGGTCTTTGTTCTTGCGGGACTTGTCGAAAAGCATGTTGTACGACTCGTCATCCTCATATGAAGGGGCATCCTCTGTCTCACGATACTGGCGTTTCTGTTCAAGATCATCAACACCACCGAAGCCACCTCGATGGCGGCGCTTGGTGACAGTAGCATTGCGCCAGCTCTCTGAGAGCTTGGAGACACTTTGGGAGAAATCGACGTGGATGCGGTGGTCGTCGATGAGCACACCCTGCATCTTGAAATAGGCCTGCTCACAGTCCTTTTGATTATCGAACTCAATAAATGCATATTGCAAACTGTCGCCGGTACGCTTATCGCGAATCACTTCGCATGAGAGGATTGTACCAAAGCGACTAAAGATCAGGTTAAGATCCTCATCTAGAGTTTCAAATTAGCTGCGTCATTCCCGCTATTTGATACAACATGACATACCTTGTGTGACAGGATTCAGTTTACAGACGAAGAGAATATTCTCCGGCGGCTTGACATCGGCAAATGGCAGATCACCCACCATTTCCAAAGTCAATGCCTGCGCGCGAGCTTCGCGCTCCCGGCGCAAATTCTCCATAGCCTCCTCGTCCATATTATCATCGAGTTCCTCATCATCCGCGATGCGCACGGTAGCCAATTGGGCCTTAGATGGCACCGGGCTCTCTGGCGGCTCAACCAACCCAGCAGGATCCGCGTAAGGGTCGTCGAGCACGACTGTATGGCGAATTCGAATATCCTTCAAAGGACGTTGACGCTCATCCACGAATGACTCGTTAATCTTCTCCAGTACATCGAAACCCTCGACCACTTTTCCAAAAATAGCCGCTTTCCCATCTAGATGGTCCTGATTATCGCCCAGAGTAATAAGGAATTGGCTTGCCGCCAGTCTCTGGTCGGGGTCGTTCTTGGCTGCAGCCGTTGCCATGCTCACCGTACCGCGTTCGGTGTGCTTGAGCTTCGGCGGCAGGTCGATTGGAAAGGTTCGCTTCGACGGGCCGTCCAGCACACCCCAAATGGAAGAACCGCCATCGCTTTCGGGGGCTCCAGGACCGAGTGGATCGCCGGTTTGGAGAGTGAAGCCTTTCTGAACGGTATGGATCGGGGAGAAATTGTAGTATTTGAGCTTGCAAAGTTTGAGGAAGCTATAGAAAAGGAATCATAGTCTTAGTATTTTGAATTCAACATGGCAGCATAAGTACAAGTACAAGTGACAGGGGGGAGTCGCAAGCTAAGGCTGGTTCTGCAGGGAAGTGGAAGCTTGGGGGCACTCACTTTTCACAGGCCTTGGGCGACTCGTCGACCAGCAGGTCAATGACGATATCGCCCAAGGAGGTTTCCAGGAGAGCACTCATGTAATAGGCCCGATTGGCTAGAGGTGGAGGTGGAGGTGGCAGTTGTGGTGAAGCAGCAGAAGCAGAGAGGAAGTTGCAGGAAAGGAAAAGGCCAAAGTCGCGCAGTGCAGATCAAGAAGCTCGGGCCGCAGTCACCGCGGGGAAAAAGTCCAGCCGCAGCCAAGCTTGTTTTGATCACTTCTTGCCTCTTCAACTTCCCTTCTTCCCTTTCCCCTACCACATAGACCAATCAATTCTTCCCTTTCTTTGTTTCCTTTTTTTGAAGCCCCTCGTGCTGGGTATTAGACCCCCAATCACATCTTCGGGGGCATTTCGATCAACAATATGCCGTGAAGCTCTCTCCGGATGATGGTTCCGGGTGCCTGTGCAACCTTACCTTGTCAATTGAACGGCATATCTTCCGGCTGGTCCCTGTTGGACAATTCGAATTTACTCCTCCGATCGAGATGCAGATTTTATTAAGGAGCTCGATCGCGTTTGTCCTAGTTCACCGGCTCTCAGAAGGGTAGCCGCTGCATCGGCAGTCCTGGCTAGAAGGATTTTCTTTCTTCTTCAGTTCCTCTCTCTTCCCCCCCCCCCAAACAAAGAGAAAAGAAAAGAGAGGAACTGAAGAAGAAAGAAAATCCTGACCAGTCCATGCTTTGCCGAAGTCTGTGTCGCCTTGCCCCTTTCGAATTACCCTGTGTTGATTGTGCCTCGGATGGGGACTGAGATCACGATGACACTCCCCGTCCATCCTCGGTATACAGTACCACTAGGCCTCAGCGTAGTGGCATCTACATTTCTTACCCGGTGACTGTTTCACCGCAGAAACCCTCAATCTACAAAAAGGAAGAAAAAAACGGGCGGGGAGAAACGGGCGGTCTCCTGCAGCGGGCTCTAGCGGCGCCGTCGTGGCGACAGCTGTCACCGGGGAATGGTTCTACACACACATGGCATCCTGAAGGAGATCGCCATCGAGGGTATCAACTTCTTAGAACTGCGCTGCTTCAGCCCCCAAGCCTACGATCGCCCTGGTCCTGGTCAGGCGAGAGTCTAAATTTGGCCTATGGATTGAGACTAGGAGAGGCAGGAGATGTAGGGGGTTAGCAAGAGGAGTAGTAGGATCTCGGGTAGGAAACTCCTTCGCTGCGCAAGATGAAGAGCCGGCCTCAATTCCAATGAGCGTTCCTGGCGATTCGTGAGAACAGTCAGCTGGCCTTGCTCCAATTTGGCCTTTCTTTGTTTCCATTTCGTCCTATTTTTTTCTTTTTTATTTCAACCCTTTTCTATTTATGCCCCCATTTCGTGCGTCGTCAGACCTAGAGACTGCGTGGTTGGAATTCGACCAATCCCATAAACACTAGAGATTTGGTTCTTTCAAAGATGGGTTGGGTACCTTCGTCTCGTGGGGTTTCCCCCAGATGGACTCATGGGCTCATGGGATCTTGACCCATCGACATGGGGGTAGATCCTAGCGCCTCAGAGAGATCCAGATCCAGATCCAGCCAGATCCACCTACATATCTCCAGCAATCGCCTCCACCTGCTCTCAGACCCATCGTGGCTGTCCCATGTGTAACAAGCAACGGATCTGTATATCCCGGGACATTCTGCGTCTATCTCCTACTTCTTTCAGACTCAGACATGAACCCCGAAATTCTTTCTTTTATGTTTTGCTTTGTTTCCCATCAGCTCCAGGCATTTGGGAACCTATCCTCCTGTCTCAATTTATGGTTCGCCCCTTTTTGCTTTTTCAGGGATTTCCATTTCGATCTAGCTGCGCCCCGGAAGCTTAAGATTTCCATCCCATGTCGTTGATCAACCTTAAGACCACCAATACTTGCCGGCACGACACGACTCATTTCACAGACACCGTTGCGGGGCCTGCCAAGGTTGAGATATGCGCTTGTTCGTGCCCGGCGATCAAATTGACAGGTGTCAACTCTTTCCTTTCTTTTTCTTTCGATTCTGTTTCCATTCTCGCTTGATCTCCCAATCCACATCCACCAGCTCACACATCATTAAGACATTTGTCGTGTTCGTGATCTGAGACAGAGCAGAGCTCAAAGAAAAAAACAAGACACAGAGAAACAGAGAGACACAAGAAGGCCTTTCTCTGTCGGTCTTGTGGTCTTGTGGCAGGAACCCGGAGAACCCCCCGGTCCTTTCTTTCCCAGCCATCTCAACTGGGGAGCCAGCTATCGCCTCAACTCAACGTCCGGAGCCGAGCTCGGAGTGTTTTAGCGCCCTGTGTTTGATGCATCAAGGAATAGGCCTCAGCTTCAAAGCTACTCCTAACACTATTTGCAGCGCTATCTCTCGAACTAACCCTCTGTCGTTAGGTGCATCGAACCCCGGTCAAACCGGGCGTCGTACCTACACCAATCAACTTTCAGACCAACCCAATAGGGAACAGCAAACATTTCACTACCATCGATATTTCTACCCAGAAGCATTTCCGGATCGACATTAGGATCATCTTTGCAAACGTAGGCGGCGGTCTGCCGTGCCTAGTTAACAGCCGAGGGAGTTAACTAAGACGTCGCTCCACATGTTCCCAGGGACCACCTAGACAGATTTAGGGACCTCCCCAAGCGCCTAAACTGAACAACGATCAAAGCATGATGGAAGGCGAAAAAAGGAGTTCATCCCCAATTGGCTGAAACATCTGGGCGGAACAGGCTCTAATCTCCCCGTCTGGACTTGTTCTCGTCGTGGCCATCAGGTCATGTTCCGTGTGACGTTACTTTGTGAAACCAAGACTGTTAAAACGCCAGGGGCGGTCTTGCTGGTCTTTCACCCTGAGAGAGAGAGAGAGAGAGAGAGGAGAGAGAGACCGGGGAAATCTGGATTTCGATGCACTACGGAACTGTGCATATCATTTCCCCTGGGTACAACGAGTCTTAGAACAGAAAATAATTAAAATAATATTGATGATTGAAACACACAAGAAGTAAAAATAAAAGAAATCCGACGGGGACAAACGCCTTCGCGTTCATTATAGTACTTCCGGGGTTCGTACTGATGGTGTACGCCCAGGCCCAGGCTTTATGGCGCTCCCAGGACATGATCTAGGAAATGCAGCCATAGATGAAGGGGGGCAAGAAATGATCTAAAGCACAAGAAAGGGAAAAAATGAAATTCAAATTCAGAATAGGTAAAATCTGAAAAGAAAAGAAAATTCCAAAAACCGAATGACCGGGGGGTGTGTTTAGCCACTCTCTGTCTTCCCCCCCAAAAAATTCACATATCATAGAGCAACCAAAAACGAACCAGCAATCACACTGATTGCCGATTGTTACCAAAACCTGGGCTTAGAAATCTAGCCCTACATCTCCCAGACAAAAAAAAGGATCTTTCTTTTACTTATCTTCCTTGTCAACATGCTGTTCTTCCTCTGATATCTTGCTATTCTTCCTTTTTTCTTCTACAGATCTCGCATAAGTATCTCGGAGCTCTACATTTAAGTAGGTAAATGTTTGAGCTAGTGTTTGGTTCTTTCACCGAGCTTTCCTTGATTTCCCTCAGAACGACAAATGGACACCTTCTATTCCGAGAAGGCCGGGTTCGAAACGTCTCGGCACGACTCTGCTATCTCCATGTCCCGAGCAATGCGGAGCATGAACCAACACGAAATGGCTGATCGAACCAACTGTATCAGCCCGGTAGGAGAGATGGATAGCAAGCGTAACACCCAAAGACGTCGAGTCCCTGTTGCAGTATGTACCCATCTCCCTTTCTCGTTTCGGTGGAAGCTCATTCTTTTGATACCATCCAGTGTGGTCGATGTCGACGCCGAAAGATCAAGTGCAGCGGAGATTCTGGCGATGGCCAGGGTTGTTCCAACTGCCGTAGTGCCGGAAATACGGACTGTCAGTTCCTACGAGTAGGTTCTTCTCCTCCATTTTCCTCGTGAGAAGAGTCATAGTGTCACGAGCTGACCCGGATGAATTCTAGGTGAATTCCAGTGCCGTTCTTCCCAAAGGAACAGGGTGGCCATACCCAAATGCAGTAGGGATGGCAGCTTCTCCCCGAATGAGGGTGCATACGCCGCATGTATCTGGCAAGTCGGCGCTCCTTTCCATTGGCTCGCCACAGAATCGCATGTCTGGGTTCCAGCGCAACTCGGATTTCGATCTTGGGACCGATGCGCAGGGCTTTCCACCAATTCATTACGAGAATGAACAGGGTGGGAACTATAATCAGTCCCCAGCATATATTATTCCCAATAGTACCTCAGGGATGCTGGACTACGAAACATCACCATGGGGCTCTAAGAGCTGGGACAATGTGTTGAACGTCAACAGACCCGCTAATGGAGGCATCTATTCTGACACCGATACAAATAGCCCCATGGGACAATCTCCATATAACTACATGCTTCAAAGTCAAGGCATTCCCTCCCATGAAATCCCTCAAACGAATGCTAGTGCCATGAATATGATCTCTGTCTCAGAAGTTCCGGGGTCAGACCGAACACTCCCCACGCCTACTAGTCGGTCACAGCAGGTCCCAGGCAACGCATCGGCCATGAAAGTCTTTGCAGAAGGCATGCCCGGACTCTCCGTTTCGTCCGAATTCAAGGGATCCTTCTGGAACCAAAGATGTGCAGACCAAAACCAAAGAACCCATACAATTCCCAGCAACTCGCCATTCCCTAGCAGCGCATCCCAATCTACAAAAGGCAGCAGCAGCAACAATGCTGCCCCCGAGCTTATCTTCCCTTACCTACCACTCTCCTCCTCTACAACCGATGATTCCTCTCCATCTCTATCATCTGCAGTCCCAGGATCCTCCACAACTAGCAGCAACAACACCTCATACGCCAGACTACCAATGGAAACCAGTCTCGACAGCCCATCTCAAGACTACCGAACCCTACCAAGCGACACTCGCCTAGCACGCAGCTTTTCCCGAGACGAAAGTACCTCCAACCAACGCCTCCTCGCCTTATCGAATGAATGCTCGCCAGATATCTACGGTTACAGCAGTACCGAGAAGAGCAGCAAAGCCCGACCCGATGAATCAGGATGCTCTGCAACTCTCATGAGCGGATTACCATATACCAGAGTTCGATATGCCGACCCCCCAAACAACATGTTTCCGTGCGGTTTGCTCCCGGATAATATACAGGAGTACCACCACCGTGGTGTAGCTGGGAACATGCACCGACCTCCCGTCTCGCCGCTAGGCAATCAAGGTGCTTACTAGAGGTCATTTTTTCTCTCCTTTCTGTTCTGCCTGATATAATCCTTGCTCGCTTTGTTTTTCCTCGGATTCTGATTCCCGTGGTTTTGATAATTTTGAACAGGGTTGATGCTTGTACGTGGGATACTTGCTGGCTTGAGCTTGTGCACGTGTCTCGGATGCACAGAACCGGCCGAAACGGAGTAAATCAACACCCTTCCCATTCCCCGCTCCCCTTCCTCAATCTAGGTTCTTCTTCGAATGATACTAGGGGTCAATGGGGAATATCTTGTCTTCGACTGACCGAGAATTGGGCTGTTGGACGAGGGACTGGATACACTGCAGTTTCTGCACCTGCGTAATCTGCACTTGTCATGGCCGACCCTTTCTTTTTTGTTGGACCCGTCTCATCTACTGCATGTGGCGGCTTATTTTGTCCCTGGTCTTGTATTTATCGATTGGTTTGGTCTGGTCTGGCTTGGTTGGGTTGGACTGTGCTCTATTCTGCTTTTCTTCTTCTTCGTCTTCTTCTTCTGTCTTTCTTGTCCCCCTGTTTTCGCTCGCCTGTTGTATTTTTGTTAAGTGATTTGATTTGCTTTACTTTCACCATCTCCACCCATTATCTGTGTTGCACTTCCTACTTCTCCCTGCAACGACAGCCTCAATTCCAGATCCCACTTAATACCCCCTCGTCCTATGAGTCCGTGATTTCTCTCTACCTCTACAATATGTCTATTCCCCTTCCTCTTTCACTTCTATTTTCTAGCTTTGTATAGGTGGGTTTCTCTCAAGTCTGTCCTTGATCAATTCGAACTACTAACTCGCAACCATTTTGGACAACACCCCCCTCTTGCATTGCATTGCATTGCATTGCATTACCATCCCAGCTCCAGCCTTTTTCGGGCTCATTATGCTCAGAACCATGTGCCGCTCACTACATGGAATCAAATTCCGACTTCCACTAAAGGATTGCCGGACGAGAAAACCCTGGAACAAATCTTTTTTTTTTTGGAAAATTAAGCTTGATCTCGCGATCAATGTCATTCACTGTACCTGCAGTGCCCGCATGCTCTCGTGCCTCATGTTTCCCAGTTATGCACAATACAACTTATCTACCAATGACCAGATTCGGCCATTTCCGTTCTTAATTTGGTATGTGCTTAGCTAGAGCTAGCCTGGTAGGTAGAGGTACAAGAATCTCGACAAGGACGGGGACCATTTCCGAATACCTTTTACCCGTTCTGTTTCTCATTTCCTTTTTCTTTTTTCGAGGAGGTATTTTGCTATTTTTATCATGGCTAGCTGGGTGGGCCTATTCCTCAGTGCGGACGGATGTGGTAAAGAAATCTTGTGTTATTTTCTTTCCTTTTCTCTTTCCATTTATGTGCAGTTCCCGAGATGCCCGAGAATCCCGGGAGAAAAAGAAAAGGAAGGGAAAAAAGGACGAGGACCATGCGGTCAGCGCGACGTGTGAGAGGGTTGTTTTGCGTTGGACAGCAGGAAGGCAGATTCATACCCGCGGGGAATACTGATTTTTACCCGCTGAGTTTCGTGGTGGAGGCTTAATTTTCTGGGGGTTTTTTTGGGCAAGGAATAGTGATGAAGACTTTGTTATTTTGCGTTGTTTTATTTCATTCTTCTTCCCTCTTCCCTCTTTCTGGCTCGCTCGCTCACTCGCATACTCCACCTTCCCTCTTATTCTCTTTTCTCGTGACCGATTGCGCAATTGGGGTCTTCCTCTTATCAACTTAATAGTAAACTAATATAAGCTAATTAATCCATTCATTCTATTTCTCTCAAATCACTATCAGTATCCTGGATGGGGTTGTATGTTGCCTAACAGTGTAGCTACCCTGGCGGTTTCAGCGTCGTCATATTCTGGGGCTTATACTTGAGAGATACTTCGATCTCATGTACCCATGTAACATATGAGATGTACACAATATATAATCAAGGGGCAATGAAGGACGGTACCGAGCCCCACAAAGTCAACAAACTTGAAGGGACTCCAAGTTAACTCAGCCCTAGCCTATTGACTTCAAGTTTGCGAATATCACCATCAACCTTAAACAATATCATCTACACCACTCATATAGACCAAGCGAAGCTACCAGTCAAATTACAATGGAAACCCCAATATACCCCACTCAAGTCCAGGACCCTCAATTGAAAATAACCACTAACAGCAGACAATCAAAAGGACACTGGCATAACCCCACCGCACCGCACTCCACGAGCTGGCTGTGCAATCCTGCACAACACAACTCCACACAGTAATTTGGAATCTTTAGCATAGCAGCCAGCCCTGCATGTGGTAACCTCAAGTTCTCTCCTCTCTCCGAGTCTCTCTGGGGATACTAGTATGCACCAGCACGCACTAAACGAGGGAAGTGTACAAAGAGCCGCCTGGGATTAATTTGTAAGAGGGCAAACAGGGTCGATATATCTTCCGGTCAACTTGGCGATGCACCCCTTCCCGCTGACCTGATGTCCCGATTGAGATGGGATCGTGATTGGGGAATGTTGTAAGGGTAATTGGTCGGATCAGACTGGGAGGTGTACCACATAGTACTAGTACTAGTACTCTAAAGTCATTGTCTAATAGCCTTGTTGTCTAGCCAAGGATGACTGTAGAATAGCCTGAGATCGGGCAAGTATCACAATCAATAAAGTGGACCGGCTCATGCCGGCTACGATTCAATATAGATCAGTGCCGCACTGGATAGCATATGCGAAGACGCTGTGTACAGACCGGTCGACTGCATCATTGTCTCTCGCCGGCTTCTCGGACAGCGGACTGCCGGTAGTTACGTGGAATGTGGAGTTTATTTGAATTTGAGTTGAGGGTGTGCATGGGTGGGTTGTACGACACGATAAGAGTTTGATCCCTTCTGATTTTGTCTTGATTCTCGCTTTCCAGTGTTAGCCTAGATGGGAAAACCAATGCTACGAGTAGTGACTGGGGGTTCAGGTCCAGGCCCACCCCGGATTCTGGGTGGGACTGAGGCATCGAAAGGGTTTAGGGTTAGAGAGCTGGCCAAGCACATATGGATACTAGCAAGCACATGGTGTACGAGTACGTGTATGCCAGTAGCCATGCGTAGACCACTCACTATTACTATTACTACGCTGTGATCTACAATACGACACGAGGGAATCGATGAACAGAAACAAAATATGTAATTCATCCGGGACGAAGCCCGTTCTCATATCCCTCGCTGTTTTGATTCGAACCCGATGATCCAAACCACATAGAACAAAACAACACTGACGCCTTTCTTCTTTTGAAAAGGGGATCATCAGATCACCGGTCCTCCGCAGCATAGCATTAGCCATCCCCGGGGGGCACCGGTAACAGGGGAAAGAGTTCCACATCCATTCGGAGACGGCAAACGACTTGTAAATTTTTTGGGAGAAAGCTAAATGCAAATGCCGAGAGCCATCTCCG
Source organism: Penicillium pancosmium (assembly GCA_031761475.1). NCBI lineage: Eukaryota > Fungi > Ascomycota > Eurotiomycetes > Eurotiales > Aspergillaceae > Penicillium > Penicillium pancosmium. Next base: position 15,712 of record JAVMSB010000327.1, on the reverse strand, counting down.
TTTCACACCGACCACGTCCTAATCGCTTATCCCAGTCGTTATGAAAAACCGAAACAGGCGGGACTCCCAAACCACCAGGCCACCAAACGTATCCATCGCGCCATGAAAATCCATGATTGTGAAGTTATGCGGTGTGAGACATTTAGTCCTTGTTCTTCTTGGGGCCCTTGGTCTTGGCGGTACCGCGGAACTTCTTGGAGCGGTTCTTCCGTTGCTTGCCTGGAGAGGGAAGGAAATGTTAGCATTGAGAGTGGTGGGCGAGGGGGGGATTGGCGAAGGGAAGGGGTTCGACGTACGCTGCTGGCGGGAAGGCTTCTCGACCTTGGTGGCGGCACCAATGCGAACCAGACGGTAGGCGGGCTCGAACTTCTTCAGGGCCTCCTGGGAGTCGTAGACCAGGGCGAAACCAGTGCTCTTACCACCACCGTACTGAGTGCGGAACCCGAAGACGGAGACCTGGTCCTTGTTGGACTTGTACAGGTCGGCCAGCTTCTCGCGGAGCTCGTCCTTGGAGACGTTGGGACGGTTGGGGTGGAGGACATCCCTAAGCAAGCACGAAAGTCAGTCGCGCAGTTCTGTGTGAAAAGTATTTCCAATCGATGGTGGGTGGTCGGATTCGTGGTGCGATTCTCGATTCTCAAATTCTCGATGCTGGATGTTGGATTCTGGACTCTGGATGCGTCGAATTTTCTTGCTTTCTTTCCAATCCTCCTATGCATGTGGTCGTAGATGTATGCCGATGTCTTGTGTGGTCGTGTCGCATCTCACTTGTCCAATCTCGAATTTTCGAATCTCGAATCGAATCGTCCATCTTTCCTCCCACCATCGCGGAAACCAAGGGGGAAAAGAAGGGAATTCTTACACGACCATCTGCTTGCGAGCCAGCAGAGGGTTGCGGATGAACTTGCGAGTCCGCAGGGTAACGGGGGTGTCGGCCATTTTGGTGGTGTCGTGGTGATGCAGAGAGGAACACTGTGGATAGGCGACGACTTCAATTCAATTTTCGTGCGGTGCGTTCTCGGCTAGGGCTTGGCGCTAGCCATTTTAGGCGGTGACTAAGGGCGCGACTTAGTCATCACTCCAGCAGACCGGAGTCACCTGACCACAGTCACCTGCCTCAGCTGCCCCGGCTGATCAGCTGACCTTTATCGATAAGCATATTTATGCCTGTGTATTCAGGCAGAACATATTTCTGCTCCTGCGGGGATCAATCTCCAATTGCAGAAAGAGAACTTGAAACAACTTTCGAGATACCATACAACTCAATCCTACAGCAGAATGTCCCACCACATTCACACCCTCTCCAAACAATACTTCCAACTGGTCGACGTCCCTCAATTATCAATCCCACCAAATAATGTCCTAATCAAGCCCGCCGTACAAGAAGCCTTGTACGAGCACATGTTCAACGAATCTCTCACCCCACTACCACCCACAACATACCGATCTCGAGTCCTGAAGCTCCTCCTCGCGCGCATTGAGGAAGGAATTACAGACCCAGAAGAAGATGTACGTAATAACGTTCCCAAACCATTCACCACGCCAAAAAAGAACTGCGCAATTATATCGCAGAAATCGCATAAGACCCGACATTCTTCAAATCCAATTTCTGACACTTTTGAAAACCAGGAAACCCTCGACTCATTAATGGAAACATGGGCCAACCTCCTAACAACCCCCAAACCCAGCGCCCTGGACCAAGCCCAACAACTTTCCCAAATAAAATACACCGCGCCTACTACACCTACACTTACACCCTCAACCAACGGCAGCACAACTCCACCCCGAACAGTAACAATCTCCGAATCCCGCGGCGTAATCCTCTCAGGCGGAACAACAGGAAACAGAACCTGGGAAGCAGCCCTACACCTAGGTTCATATCTCGCAACAGGCGCAGGCGAGACCCTCATCCGCGGTAAACGGGTTATCGAGCTCGGTGCCGGCACGGGCTTTCTCTCACTATTTTGCGCGAAGCATCTTGGTGCAAGGGCTGTTGTTGCGACGGATCGGGAGCCGTTTTTGATTGATAATATGCGGGCTTGTGTGGGAGTTAATACTAGAGAAAAGGAGATTGGGGAGGATGGGGAGGATTCGAGGGTAGCTAGGACTATTCCGATGTACCCGGCTATCTGGGACTGGGGGACGAAATTAGAAAATGTGGAAAATGAGGATGGAGATGGAGAGGGAAAAGAGCAGGACTCTGTTTCTGCGGCGCATGATGAGAGTGTTGGATTTGATATTGCTCTTGGAGCTGATTTGGTGCGTTTTGCCTTCTCCCACTTCGCCTCGCGTCGCCTACCAGCAGGGATGAATAAGAAAGATGAATCCCAGAAGGCTCTGTCTGGTTGTTTCGCACCTACTAACGAAAATCCTCCCACCCTCACAGATCTACGACGCAGATATAGTCCCCCTACTTATATCGACAGTACGAGATCTCTTCGAGAACTACCACATCGAGCAATTTATCATTGCGGCGACATTAAGAAATGAAAAGACGTTCAAGACGTTTTTGGATGCTTGTGGTGAGTTTTTTCTTCTTGTTCCTTGCCTGGTACTCAATGCCCAGATGCTAACGCTGCGATGTATAGAAACGAATTCTTTCACCGTTGAGACGCTCCCGTTTCAATCTACGCCTGAAGACGAGCAGACGGGGTTCTTTCATTCGACTAATATTCCGATTCATACGTATCGGATTTTGCCTTGTAGATGAAGGAGGCTAGGATATCCGAAATAATTCAAGATAGTCGTTTCACAATGGATTCATACCTAAGGGTGACTGAACAGGCTATATGATGGATGACTCGGACTCAACCCGGTCTGGGCAAAGATGTATTACTACCCAAGGTATGACAATACAACACATAGAGTTTATGACCAAAGGAAGTCGTTATTATATTTAAGAAATTGTATTATTATCAGTGGAGCTATACGAGCAGCACGACACAAGACAAATGTTCAGCAACAGTATCTAATAAACGAATGTCTCGGGGTATCACGAAATTATCTGCAACGCCAACAAGCACCATTCAGATCCCTACCAGGGGTAAAGGATGAAAACAAAAGGAAAATAGAAAAGAAAATGAGAAAAGAGAGCAACAAAACCGAAACCAATGCAAAGCCGTCCATGCGATTGAAAAGTTGTCAGAAAAATGTAATGCAATGCAAGATAGATATGGGTGATTGGGTATTGAGATCAAGGAGATTCATAAATAGGGAGGGGAGTAAGACCGCAGCCCCAGGACCAGAGCCAGACCCAATCTCAGGATCAGTTCTCCTCGGCAAGACTCTCGCGAAGCAGATTCTCGTCAATGCCTTGTGGGTGAATTGAGACTGGGGCTCGGGGCGGTGGACGGAAACCGAGTATTGGGCCTTTCTGGTTGACGCCTGTGAATCTGAAGCGGAACTGGGGCGGCGAGTCGAGATTGAGATTTGGAGCCGAGGAGAGAGAATGAGTTGTATTATTGGATGTTGGGATAGGTTGAGAGGTCTCCGGTTGGTGGTTTGGTTGCGATGGAGGAGGTATAGATTCTGATTCATGTCCAGGGGCGGATACAGGGCCAGACTCGTCTGTAGCTGTCGTCTCGTTCGCTTCATTCTCATCGCACTCCGTCGGAACAGGTGCTGTACCCCACTTCCCCAGAACCCAACCTCCCATGCGTCGACCTAATGTCGTCGTCTTCCGCGGGGCCGGGGTGGTAGAACTGGTGCTGGCACTCTCTGCCGAAACAGCAGACGCTGTGTCCGACGTCACGCTGTTACTGGCTGCCATGGAGGCGAGTAAAGATCGAGATGACTTCTCCGGAGCCCTGGCACGGTCGACTGTGATTATTGGCGCAGAAAGGACCGGTGGCGTGGAGACCAGCTCCACGCTAGGTGAGACGATGCGTTGTGGGATGCGCATGCCTGGATGCCAGTCACCCATTCGGGAGTGGCGGGTTATAGGGGTGTGGATGTCCATACCAGCTACGGAAAGTAGACTGTCGTGGGACGATGATTTGCGGAGTGTAGGTGAAGGTACATGTATACCGAATGGGTTGTCTGTGGGCTGATCGCCAGGTACATGTTGAGACCAAATTCCAGATGATGATGGTTCGGATTCTTCTGGGATGACAGGCTCTGCGAGATCCAAGAAACCTGTTCGGTCATAGTGCTCGTCGTTGAAAATAGAGGAGGAATCCTCCGGGATTTCGGGAGAACCGAGCCCTGGCAATGGACGGAATGGCATGTCGATAGCCTTGATGGCTCTGGCTTGCATGAGTGGCGATGAAAACACAGTGCTTTCAGGGCTTGTCGGTTCTGAGAAATCGGTGCCGCGATCAACACGGTCGAATATTGAGGATGTTCGAAATGCAGATTGCGGCGAGCTGGCCAATGAATCGGCGGGAGGTGATTGGTAGGACCAACGGCGGGAAGAGGACGGTGGTGGGATCGAGACAGAAGTCTGTGAGAGGATCGTGTTCATAGATGAACCAGAGGATTGGGAGCGATGGATAGATCGACGAGGTGAATTCGTGCCCATCGCCGAATGTAGGGGAACCGGGCTACCCAGGGAAGGACGCTTCTTCTTGACGCGACGATTGACCGAACCTTTATCCTTCTTCGTCGACGGGGTGTGGTAATGATGGTGAATATGGAATTCCTGCGAAACACGACGTTCTTTCGACTCCAGCTCCTCACACAGAGTCGGCGTGCGCGCTCCATCAGATTGCTCCTCACCTATACCGGCCAGCGGCTGATGAAACAGAACCTGATCGCGGAGATTTTGGACCTCCTGATTAGAGCTTTCCAGCATCTCACGCAGCTCCATAATACCAACCTGAAGATTGGCATTATCCTGTAGGATATCCTTAACGAATCGCGAGACGACAGGAGCGCCAGTATTGCGGCCAATTTCGGACGCCGCAGCGGCACCTTTCAAGCGACCAGCAGCATTATCCAGCTCACGCTCAACATGTCGTTTCCGCTCCATTCGCTGAACAAGCTCCTCGTGCCTCTCACGCTCCTCTCTCGCCTCAGCCTCGATGCGCTCAACTTGATCATTCAAATCACGGAGTGCACTCTCAGCATTCCTCCACCGCTGCATAGCAGATTTCTCATCTTCTTGCGCAGAAGAAAGACATTCCTGTAATTTGGACTGCTCAGTCTCCACTAGAACAAGCTGGGCCTCGAGCTCAGCCGCCCGAGACGCGGCAACTGTCAACCGGCGCAGCTCAGCCTGCGTACTTTCCAGCGTAAGCGTGAGCGACTCGACACGATCATCCGACTCGGCAACACTCTGATTCAAACCCTCGAGTTGCTCAAGCAGACTTCGGTTCTCCTCGACGATACGCGCATTCTCGACCTGAACTAGATGCTTCTCGCGCTCCAGTGCATCGACATTATCGACTAATCGCTGGCGATCCTCTTCCGCCTCCGCCATATAACTCTCATGACGATGGAGGAGAGCCTGTAAAGAAAAAGTCAGCGACGACAAGCCCAAGGAATCTGCATCTGCATTTGCATTTGCAGAGTAATCATAAAAAGAAGTGGCCATGACGGACGCCAACGCAGTGGGTGAGGACGGGAGACCTCGGTAGGAGAGATGCCATGGAACAGGATGTGGACTTGGACTGGCAGTGGAATGCAAATGGAATGAACAGAGGTATGGTCGGGGATTTGGATTGTTATCCGTTTCGTCATTAATCCCTTCGTTGAAGAAAGGCGGGGAGGAATCTGAAGAAAAACCCCCAGCCCAAAAAGCAACGATCTGGAATTCCAAAATGATGCATCAAACATGCAGCAGCCTCAGCCAGCCCTGACCCAACCCAACCCAGCTGTGCCACGTCGATGACCCATCGACCCACAGCACATAATTTTGGCGCCCGACAGGCCAGGAGATAAAAATGAAAATGAAAAAGATTGCCAGATGCAAAACGTACCTGTCCTAAGCGCGCCGCCGTCGCAAGATCCTTCTCCAACCCTTCCAGCGCAAGAGAATTATGCTCCAAAAGGGCGCAATCCTGACGTCCACAGCAACAACGCAGATTCGCTGGGGCAGTTGAGTAAGTCGGAATGCCGGGGATGATCTCAGGCTGGGCTGTTGGGCCACAACTACCAGCGCCAACACTGTTGGTGCTGGTTGAACTGTCGTTGTTGGCGGAACACATCGCGGAATGCGGAGAGGAATCCATCGCGAGAATGTGGAGCTGGAGCTGGCCCCCTCAGGTCGACGGGGGGCGGGCGGATCATTCGACGGGATTGGTGAAATCAGTGCGGGCTGAGTAGGGCCGAGCTCAGCAAAAGGAATAGCGACAGGAACAGGAAAGAAGACGGTGTAAGAGGCGAGAGGGGGTGCGGTGCAGTTGCAGGTGGAGGTGGATGGCGTCTTTTGGGGTTGCACAGCGGAGAAGTGGTGTCAGCTGATGTGATTGGCTGGTGCCTGCTTAGTAAGGAAAGTTGGGCATATACACAGCTGGGTACAACTGGATATAGATCGAGTTAAATGGGAGAGCATGAATATCAACAGAGTAGAAAAGAGAGTATTATGTCAAGTACGTGATATTAGAGAATACTTGATTTTCAGGTATTTTTCCAGCCTCAAGGGTGACTGATATTCTTGCCACTAGGAGGCTCGGAATGAGTACATGCCAGATACTGTGGACCCTTGCATCACCAAACAGATGTGAGAGATCTGGTGGGGTGACTGTGAAACGAAGAAAGGTACAGTGCGTACATTTTCTAAGGCATGCTTAGCGGGGCCTATTGTGCGACTATGAGTATTGGTTTGTAGATACATCTGTTTCAGCTGTGGATACGAGTACGAGTAGTAGTACTAGTTAGTGGACGTGGTAGTCAATGTCAAATCTTCGAAGATCGGCCTCGACCCTCATTGGCAATGGAGTATCTCTTGCACAGACCCAATCTATGCGTACAGTCTTTGGCTCCCGAGTAATGGCCGGGGTGGTCTAAGTAAGATCGACGAGAGGACTAAAGGTGTGAAGCTAGAGAATTCGTGAAATTTCATGCATGTAAATACAGTAGTTCTCTGTAAATTCAACTTATCGAGGCTACATTGTATAAACGGAGCTTGGCCCAATGGGAGAAAGTGCGGCACTTTCAGATAAGAAGAGCGTGTTTACTGGTACAGTGATTAAAATAACATTGCGAAAACCAATTAATTCGTAGGAAAGTGTGTAATTAGTAGATGCGCTCAAAAGAAAGTAAAATTTAATGCTTCTGATGGTCCAGAAGGGAGAAGACGTTTGTCTAATTCCTCTACTGCATAATACTGTGGAAAAGATAACGTAGAGTAGAATTATTGGATAAGCGTGTTATGAGTTGCAAATACACGAAGAAATGGTCGTACTGTTACAAGACTGCCAGCAGTAATTCCAAGATTGGCCTCAACATTGGACCATATTGAAATCTGTGTGGTTGCATCTAAAACCTAGAGTCAACATACGAAATTGCGGAGGGCATTTCCACTTACGAAGGAAATCTGGATCCTTGGCATGATGAAGGAATGGGATGCGCACGATGACGGCAGCGCTCGCTCTGAAAAAATGCATATTAAGTCAGGATATATTCTGTGCGAATGCAGAGTATACTAACATCCCGGCAATACCTAAAATTCCCGACACAGCACTCTTCGTCCGACGATCCATTTGGAGTCTCCATATCAACAAAATGGGTAAAGATCCAAGCATGATATCGCACGTGGCGGCCACTCCGCTGTACATATAGACGATGCCGAGGAGGATGTTGATATCGAGGCAATGGCCAGTTTCTGGATAGCGGTTCCAATAGTAAGCGACTGGGTAGCATTGGAAAATTGAGAAGAATAAAAAAACGATCCCGACAGCAGTTGAAAAGGTAACTACTCCGTACAAAATGTACGAGTGAGTACGATCAATCGTAAGCCGAAGCAGAGTTGCGGCAATGGATAGCCTGGCAATCGTGCAAGTGAAAACGTAAAAAATCTGCCCTAGCCACCAACACTTTCCGTGTAGTATTTGATAAGTAGTGAACTATAACCTTCAAAGTATAGAGCACCTACCAACAAACCACGTCTCATATCCTCTTGGTGGTGGGCTAAATAAGCTGGAGTCTTCCCCATACCATATACGGCACCCACAATGCTGCACGTGGCAAAGCCGATATTGAAGACCTGTACAGGTATAAGTACACTTGCTGTAGTGGCAGGCAAATGACGGTCCTTTGTTCACCTACAATGGCTGCAACCATCAAAGCATCATCATGCCCAAATGCTTTGACTATCTCCAATCGAACGTAACACCGAAGACTAACAGCGGCAAGCGAGATGCTCAGAAGTACAGCAGTAGTGATAATAATCGCATCGCTCCCTTCCATGCCCTGTATTCTTGATATGAAATGGCATACAAGAGCGTTGACAAGAGACTATCGAAGCTGAACGGACCTAGTTGCCATCAATGATGTAATATGGATTACATAATCATCGAGAAATTCCATACAGAATGCTTGGATGCGAGACATTGCACAGTGACAACAAAGAGCGATGGGTATCGGATTAGGATTTGAAAGCGCTTATTTGTGTCTCCGACATGGAAGGCGATGTCGGATGCCTCTGTATTATCTCTATCATATTATTTCCCCTGGAATTGGTACCTCGATAAGCACAGTGGCACAGAAAGCTATAAAATGATCTGGGTCTCCCTTCACGAATATTTAGATTAATATCTTTCCTTTGAAATCCTCATTCCTGCGTCCTTGGATCGACATCTCTTTGGACAGATTTTTCAAACTTCTCGTCATTATGGTGACGCTAAATCATCAAAATTTCTGGAGACTGACCATGGAACCCTCTAGGGAATGTTTGGATAATGGTCCTGAAAATCGCCCTTCTGGAGTATCAGGATAGTCCCTCACTCTTGTAAAAAGATGTGAGATAAATGGCTATGTGCTGTGGAAATAGAGACCATATGACGGGAATGAAGTAGAGGATTTTGGTATATATGATTAATGATGCAACTGACTTCCTCATGGGGCAATCTAATAGAATCACCCTAGCATTGCAAAATCGCCAACCTATGCAATATACTACACTAGAACCGTCTGCTAGCAATATATTGGCTGCTGATGTCTACCCTGATCATCCTAATTACCCTGAGGAGGTCACACTCTTCCCTCCCTCTTGAGCTAGCAGCAGCCCTTCTGTGACTGGTCCGGGTGGACCTGGAACATCAAGGATCTTTGCTGTATTTCAGGATGATCCAATTGAGCGAGCACACGAGCACATGCAAGTGCATGCATGGCCTATTTTAAGAAGCAGAAAGCGAGCCTTGGAGGAACAGGATTCTCCCTGGAAACGATCCCAGACCTTCTATCCTACCGCTGCAGATACAAAGATGTCGACGAGAAGAAGAGGCAGTCTAAATGATGAAGTTTCATCCTAGGATGAGAACAGCCATCCACAGCGACCAGATTCCTCTTTTGACATACCGTTAATTAACATGCATCTATATTGTGGAAGAAAACCAGACCATGGAGATCATGTTCGTGGGTTCGTTTCTCCTACGACATGGCGGTTCATGGTCAGTAAGTAATAAAATCGAGTAAGCACGCGCTGGAGAATAAGGTCATATTTTGTCTTGAGCTCCTAGGAGCGACTGCAGGCAGCAAAGCGCTTATTATCGGAGGAAGTGAAATACAGAAAGAAGCGTGTTGTGGGCCAACCGGAGCATCAAGGGTGAGCGATCAGGGTGCTCCGGGAGTACTCAGGGTCGCTCAGGGTCGCTCAGGGAGCAGCTCAGGGTGGCGGGGGGACTAGCTCGGGTTGGGCTCCAGAAGCCGATTGCTTCCCGAGGCGGCAGTCTGACCGTCACCTTTATTACACAGTAAGTGCTCAGACACGACAAGATAAGTTAAATCTCAACATATAGTATGATAGCATTCAAGAAATATAATAGGCGCAAGAAGACATACTAGTAGATTAGTAGATATCTTGCTCAAATCCCTTTTATTTTTATACCAGTAGTTCCGGGTCCTTTATAAAAGGAAGAAATCGAGAAAGAAAACAGAGAACTGGCGAGGGACTCGGAAGGGAGTGAATTTACCCTATACCTAGGTGTTGAATCGATGAGATGGAAGGACCGTGACCGTGACCTTGATGCAGCCCTAACGCCGATGTGCCTGAGGCCGTGGGTGTCTACCTGATACTAGGTAGTACTACTAGACACACATACTTCGACAACAGAAATTAAATGGAATGACAATGGGAAGATTGAGGTCATTGCATTCGACGAGGTAACTTGAACTTCCAACAGTTTATAACATAGAGCGGAATGGAAAGTCCGGAACAGACCGTCTCAACTCATCCATCTCATCTCAGTATGGTAGGTAGTGCACGGCATGGCAGAGGAGAGTAGAGAAGAGAAGAGTAGACGAAGCAATCACCATAATAATACTAGTATTAGTACTACCAGACCCACAAGAGAAAAAATTCCGAATTCAAATTCAATTCGAATCAAAGCATCACAAGATGAAGAGGAGGGATGGTAATAGAGCTGAGCTGTAGAAAAAAGAAAAAAGAGATAGAGATAGGATAGAGAAAAAACACCCAGCGCCTTTCAAAGCTCAGTGGAACAGAACAGAAATAGAAGGCCAGTCCAGTCCAGTACAAGCTTAAGCCGAAGCCCAAGTAAAGCTAAGCTAAGCTAAGCTCGGCATGACTCGACTCAACTGATCTGGGCCTCATCATAGCAAAAGATCATTCCGAACATTGATAAACGCCCCAGCGCCGCCCTCGCTGATTTCATTGACTAACACTTCAGTCTGTTGATAAAGCCTTTCTAGAGCTGCTTCGGAGTTTTTGCCTAGTGAGACTGGTGGTAGGTTAGCAGGCGGTATTCTACACATAGGGTAGAAGACTCAGCCCGGAGGCTGAAGCTGGGCTGGCTGGGAAACTCACCAAGAATAGCCGAATTCAACTCCTCAGCAACAGCAACCCTCCCCTCAGGATCAAGGTAATGACCATGCGGCGACCCCTTCGGATCAGGATAACAAACCAAAGAAAACACCTCATCAAGCATCTTAAGATCAAGACCGTCGTCGCCGGATTGGTGATAATCAAGTCGTAACTGCTGCCCATACTCGACGGCTTCGGTGAGAAGTTCATTAAAGCGTTCGTTTCGTTCGTTCGTCTTGGGACTGTCTTCTGTATCCATGCCCGTGCCCATCCCATCGTCCCACGCACCGTCATCAAGTTCCATCTCCTGGTCGAAGACAGCGTGCTCGTCTAAACCGGGTGAGGCTGAGCGCCGGCGCTTGGATGCTGATACTGGGCTCGATGCTGAAAGGAGCAACTCTTGCGATTTGCGCATCATTTCTATGAATTTGCGGCAGCGGAGTTTGAAGTGGATCTGTGGGTGCTCTTTTAGGACGTCGGCGTAGTATGCGTTTGTGTGCTTTAGGGCTTTGTCGATGTCGCCGTCTAAGATTGCGGCGCGGATTTCTGGAGTATTGTTAATACCCAATAAGATTGAGATTGGGCGGGGGTGGGCAGTGGCAGTAGCACTGGCACTGGGGAGAAACGAAAGGAAAGTACTTACTATTCCGATGAACAGCATGATGATCTTCTTCCACCTCATATTTCTTCAACGGCGCACCATGACCACTTTGCAACGCTGCAGTTTCCGTAGCAACTTCTTGCGCGAATGCATGTGCAGTCTCGACATAGCCGTCATGGGCTAGGAACTGGGCCACCAATTCCTGCAGAAGTGATGATTCGTCGAGGGGTGGTTGGAGGGAATCCGTGCTTGTGGTATTGATTTCTGCTTGGATTGATGCTCGCTCGTGCTGTGAAACGGGTTAGCCCATGCATGAAATGCATGAATGCCGAAAGCACTCTTAAAGCCCTAGCCAGGCCAAGCCGAGCCAAGTCGAGAGTAAACAGAAGAAACTCACCTTAACCATCCCATCAATATCAAAAACAAACGGCTCCTGACCAAAATTCGTCCTCAAACAAACAGGCGGCTGTCTTTTCATCCCAACAGAAGGAAAAAGTGAAATCTCCGGCAACCCAGAGAAAGCCGTTCCCAGAAACACGCCATTCTTAGTAAAAAACGCAGACCGAGTTGAGAAATTCACTCCACAACCCACAGTATCACCAACGCCATAAGTCGGTCCATAACTGCGTCCCTGACCTTGCGATTCGCCAAAGAAGGATTTCCCGTCATCGCCGTGATAGGCCCATGATTCGGTTTCCCAGCCGGGTAGACGCTCGATTGAGGCCTTGGGACTTGAGAGTCCGATTGCTACCATCCTGCAACAAGAGCCGAGATCAGTACGGATTCCACTTGCGCCCGAGGAGGAGGACGAGGAGGTGTTGTTGTTAGTGTTACTGTTGCTGCCACTGCCGTTGCCGCTGACGCTGTTAATGTTATTATTATGTGCATCTGCGGCTGCGGTCAGTGGCAGCGTAGTAGTAGTTCGCACATACCCTTCCTTCGGCTTCGACTCGATCTTGATCTCGAAGTAGTAAATGCCGCATTGTGGTGGCATCGGGTTGTCGGCTCTTAGGGCGGCGGCTTCGTGGTCATTTGTCTTATGCTGTGGTCCCGTGTAGCGCACTTCGAGTCCGTCGCTGGATATCTCGAGGATGTCGTGGCGATCGTCTACGCCCCACTGTGTTGGTAGGGGCATCGGGGTATCGGTTGCTGTGGGCGGTTCCTTCTCGATGATATCATAGGTCATCCCGCGGTGCGAGGGTGCCATGCGAGGTAAGTGGACATTGCTGGATGATGCGGAGAGGGGAGGTTGTTGCGGGTTGTTGTTTGAGGTGGAGGTCGTGATAGCTGAGGCCTCACGCTGTTGAGCTAGTAGCTTTGCTCGGTGGGCGGCGTCGAGGCGGGAGATATAGCGGGAGTCACGGAGGTAGGAGGGGGTGAAGAAGAGAGGGGAAGAAGAGTCAGGAGGGAGGGCGAAGGATGTGGGATAGTCGGCGGGTCGTAGACTGGCATATTTGCGGGAGAAGGTGGGCAGGGCGTCTGAGGACGTCATGTTCCTCCAAGCGGAGTTCATGTGCATGTCGGCATCCAGGCCGGATAGTGGCCGATGGGGACGGCCGTCGTGGTGAGGGTGAAGGTGAGGGTTGGAGGAGGTTGCGGATGGGTAGGATAGGTTTGGATCGTGGAGGAGGTTGGTCAAGGAGCCTGTTGGAGGGGAGATAGCGGTGCCCGACAGGACGGAGGCGTAGGAGAAGCGGCGTGGTGGGCCGGGGGAGATGCTGGTTCCACTAACACTACCACTTCCGTATGGAGCTCGAGCTCCAGCTCCAGTTCCAGCTCCACCGGGGTAAGGAATATCGGTCATCTCGTTCGTACCCACCCCCGAAATTCGAGTGACGCTCACAATCCTCCTAGTGACGGTTCGTGCCTGTTTCGTGCTTGTAACTGAGGGGGTTCTCTGCTGACGTTGCGTGACAAGCGGGTCATCTGGTGACCGGAAGCAGCGAGGCCACGAAGCCGCACGGATAACGCTTGAACGCGGACGAGGAGAAAGATGGAAGTAGAGAAGAGTGGGACCTGTCGGAAATGATTTCCTTTCTATTTCTGCTGGGAATAAAAGGACAACAAGAGGACTGGTGTAGTGATATAATCAAAGACTGCGGGGAAAAGGCCGAAGAAAACGGAGGGGGAGTTTAGCCAGGTGGTAAAGAACTTTAGGGACTTGAACCGTCACGAGGACCCCTCTCCGATCTGGGCGTTTTGTAAACTGCCGTGTATTATTGCGATAGTAAGCAGGGGGATGGATGTGGAAATGAGATCGGATTTACATTAAAGACAGCGTGCTTTCAAGTTCTGTGACAAAGGACTAGATCTACTACGACCTCGGGAGTATACTACTATGGTTGTTGATCTATACCTATCTACGAGTACTCCGAGTCCGCTATTCCAGAGAGCACCATTTCTAGGTTGAATAACTTGGATATCATTGACAATCATTTTGGAGAAAAAGAAAATAAGAAATTGTAATAATACTAGTAGTAATAATAATAGGGTAATCCTTCACCCATCCCAGCAATCAAACACCGAGTCTCGATATGATAAAAATATGATACAGTAAAGTAGTAGTAGTACTCCCAAAATGAAGATGAACCAACCCAAGCATGACAGGCCGGGATCATCGACCAACATAACGAAATCCCATCCAAAACTTCCCTCAAAACGCCAATTGAACCCTAGATCCGTAACACACAAACGAAGAAGAAAGAGCAAGAGAAAGGCCAGACATATGGCGAGAGCACAATCCGCAAGTAAATGCGTAGATGCGTTAGAAGAAAAGAAAAGAGACAGCCAGAGAATCAGAGAAGGGAATCCTTCTAGGGTGGTCCCCTACATGTTATACACCACAACTTAACCCCCATCAAGCAGCCATCGCAATCGCCGGCGACGAAGGCTCAACCAAATTAGACGGAGCCGGAGTGACATCCCCATCACCGGAGTTACTCTTCTCACTCGGGACAGCACTGCTACCATTCATTGTATCGGTGCCAGGCGCCGTCAAGGTGGGCTTTGTATCGCTATCACCACTTTCAAGGGCTGTCGTCGTCACTGTACTGCCGTCGGCATTTTCTAATTTCGCCAGGGCATGCGTTTTCCATGATGGGAGTTGCCAGAGAATACCGGTGAAACTTCTCAAGCGGAGTGGTTGTTTTTCCCATTTGCGACAGGGAGCTCCGGTGCGGTCTAGGGCGCGGAGACCCGCGTTGATGGCGCCGGTGTTGGCTTTTGGTCCTAGTCGGTGGGCAGCGGCTACTTTGCCCAATTCGCCTTCGTCACTGTTTGAAGTAGGTGTTAGCTGTGCTGGTGGCAGGTGATTGTGATTGTGGTTCCGCGCAGGGTTGACTTACAGTCTGGGCTTCTTCTTGGGACCTGGTCGACCTCTTGCTTTTGCGGGCTCTGTTTGGCCATTTGCGCGTTTGTTGCCGGGCTTTGGACCCGGAACGCCCTTCCGGCGTGGAGTGTCGCCAGGAGTTGCGCCGGTGGCTGGTGTTGAGGTCGCGTCTGCTTCGGAAGCATTGTCGGCGGATGATGGACGAGGTACGGGGACTTCGGAGGATGAAGCTGGGGAAGATTGTTCGTGTTCGTTGATCTTGTCGTCAGTGGGGATGGGTGTGGCGGGTTTCCGGTCGGCCGGGTCTAAGAAGCGTTGTAACAGGTCGGGCGACAGTTTCAGTGTGAGGACGAGAGAGTTGACGGGTTTGGCGGCGGCGGCAGCCCGGTTGGAGCGACCGTTTGGAGTGCCGGCGGGCATGATGAAGATGGTGGTATGGCGGGTGGTGGAGATTGGATGGATGAGAAGGGATTGGAATTAGGATGAATGGTGAGAATAACAGGGGTGACTGAGAGGTGCGTGTTCCACCGCCCGGGGCGTTCAGAGTTGGGTATTTCAGGGTGGTGGTTGGCAGTTCAGGTGTTGCGATTCAGGGTGAGGCGAAAGTCGAGGGTGATGGGATGGTTGGGGGATGGGATGATGGATTGAAGATGAGAGGAGGGTAATGGTAATGTGATGAAGAAGGGAAGGGGAAGGGAAGGGGGGAAAGGGGGCGAAGTGGACTGGGCCGGAGGCACAAGGCCGTGTGGATGCCATCTCGTCTAATTCTGCGATGGAAAAAAGGTTTCTTTGCTGAATGCCGTTGCGTGGTTCGTTTTGACGAGGATCGCGGTCATGTAATTACGGGTGGGTGGTAGGG
>JAVMSB010000326.1:0-35302 GCA_031761475.1 Penicillium pancosmium | reverse complement strand
CCCCCCCTGTAGCGGTGTATAACATCCAGCCGTGCAGCCGCCACGGGCTGGAGTCGAGTTAATTCTACTACGGTTTCTGTTCCTTTTGGTCCGTGCTCTGTCTGGTTGAGTTGCGGGACCCCGCGCCATCTGCACGGTTCCCCGGCTAGACAGATCCACGGCTAAGTATGTATGATAGCGCTGGAGCTATAGTGGATTCAAGATTCGTCAAGTGACCTACCTACCTGGCGTGGGGGTTAATTCCGCTCAACAAAGTTTCCAGTCTCTTCTTTACATCGACTAGCTAGTAGTTCGTCGTTGATAGGCACTACGGAGAACTAACTCACTCTCCACCCAGATACTCGAATTTGACAATAATCTCCCAAACGAAAGCCTACCAGATGCTAGCCCGTGACCCCATGGTCACTCCTGCCAGTCCTTATCATATCAGCCTATTTTCCGTCCTGCCGAAAATTGAGAAACCTTGACAAACGGGTCCCTCGCAATGCGCCAGCGCCACGAAGCCCGGCTCTTATCGTGACATTTTTTGGACGAGGAGTTGCTCCGATTGCATGTTACTATCCCCATCCGGCTTGCCAGTTGTTGTGTCTCATGCAGTTGCTTTCGAGGAGCCAGACCGCCAGGTCAAATCTAGAGAGTTAAGTTAATTTCCTCCGTTGATCAGGCGCTGCGGCACATTGGACTTGTTGAGGTAAATGGTGGATTGGAACGGACCACTGGGCTGGCCTTGCTTGCATAGACGGATACTATATCCGCTATGGGCTGGGCCGCGTTGGAGACCCATATGTATTCTCCGATTTGCGGGTGCTTCTCCCCTTTTTTCTTAAGTAGTGACCATCAATTGCCATTATATAGCCATTGAGCCTGAGAACAATGAGGAGTCGCAAAGGACCATGTACTAGTCTTACTAATTACTAGTAGTGGTATGCATGAAATGATCCCGACTCGGGTCGAAAATTTATATTTCCCAGAATTTTTGACCCATCACCTTTGCCATGTGTCAGGTGGCAACCTGGGCACTTTCAGATTCACGATCGCAAAACTTGCGACGGAACAGTGTATTATGATACATTGCCTATATTTAAGGTTGAGAGGGCTTACCTTGATCTTCACATGGATCATGATACTTGATACCACGAGTTAGGAGGAGTCCCGCGTACCCGCTTAAAGGACTTCCGCAGCGTGGCTTTCAACCACAAATTAAATATTGCAGATCTCCAGTTGACGCGAATGTTTTGATGTATATCAGGAAGGCAAACTACTAAACTCGCGAGTTTGTTGCAATTCAATCCCACTTATGAATGCTAAGGTATCGTAAATAAACACATGCAGGTCATTTCGAACATCTAGAGACGTCGCTAGCATGAAGACCAACTGACTACCTAACTCAGTAAACTAGTGGCTCTATCACCAATACACAGTACCATTATCCCTGGATAATGCAGAATTTTAGAATATCCGCCCGGCGGGCCTCCCGCGTCTTGGTGACATTCAGCCATTTAGAGTAGTTCCTGGAGCAAGGGGCGCATTCCTCAAGCTCATTTCCTACACAACTGCGCATTCTTGGCAGATCTTCAGTCGATGGCCTTGTATAGCGGAGCAACTCACGCTCTGGAACTTAAATATACGCGACTCGTTTATTTCCAACATCTCACCTTTCAAGTCACACAAATTGTATCGTGACCAATCAATTTCAATCCGGTTTGTTCAGTCATCTCTGCTCTAGATCATTCCCATCTCAGTGCTAACAACCCAATCAGATCAAAATGATGACCACAATTGTCTCACTACTTGCCCTTTCTCTATCAACAGTAGCATGGGATGTCGCCTATTTCCCGACCGCGCATAAAATCGGCCACACGTACACCGGCTCCGGATCCCAGCACTGTCGATCTGTATCGTTTCCAAAGGGCGGCTTTGTGATGGCGCGGAAATTGGCTGAATATGAGGACGTTATTGCTTTCGATGATGATATGTGCACCGGGAAAAATGTTCCTTTGAACTCCGTTTATAACGATAAGCCGTTACCGGTTAAAGTTAAGAGCTTTGTTGTGGTTGATTTGAGGAAGATGGATGATGAGGCAATTTAAAAGGGAGGGAAAAGTGCTGTTTAATATCGCGTCTATTCCAAAGAGCGCTGTTTTTTTGGTTGGATGAGCGTGGCGTTGGGTGAATTAGGTCTTCTTTGTTGTTATGGGCTATTAGTGGAAATTTTACCACAATATGTACGATTAATATGACCTGTTCATTTTCTTTTCTTTCCTTTTCTTCGATCATTAAAAGCTGCCATGAATGGAAGAGATATATAGCTAATGATGAGGTACATTCCGATTACCCCCTACAGCCTGGATTTTCCATGACCGGCCACAACTAGGATCTTCGAAAGCGAATTCCAAGCCTCTCTAGGCCCAATAACTCCAATCCCCATCCCGTCGATACGCATATCCCTCCTGCGGGCCCTCCGACCCCGGCAAGTACCCCAGCTCACATGCCGAGAAACTGATATCTGGCTGCGCAGCGTAGAATTTATCGTACTTGGGGCTCAATGCCTCGGAGAGACTGGTGACCTTTTTATTCGGATGTAGTACCTGCCAAGGGAGTGTACAATCCGAGCCCTTGCAGCTCTTGAGTACGAGCAGGAGGGCGTCTAATCGAGATATCACTTTCTTTATATCTCGACCCAGTAATGTTTTCTTGGTATTGATGAGATTTCGCATCTGGTATGGGTCATTCTGTGGAAATGTCAGCTGTTGAATCAAAGAAGAATATGTAAAATAGGACGCTGGGGCTGGAATCACTCACTGTCAAGTCGTAAAGTTCGTGCTCATTAGTACACCAAACTGAATAGAAAAGATTATAAGAGTCCCCAATAACCCGCATAGCTTTGTAGGTATTATTATAATAGACCACGCCAGCTCCCGTCGGCGAAACGCGGCCGATATCACCTTCCTGGAGATTCGTACCCCAGTACTCAACCGAGACGTGCTCTCTTCGCGGATCAGACTTGGCGCCTCGCATTTCCGAAGCTGTCAAAGGTATCGGGGTTCCGTCAAAATCTTCTCTCAAGGGTATACCAGCCAGATCGAACAAAGTCGCTGCAATGTCGGTATGCGAAGTGACGAAATCAACTTTGCGGCCCTTGGGAACTCCAGGACCACGCACTAGCATGGGAATATTGATGTCTTCTTCGTAGGGACAACCTTTGCCTGGAACCATGCGATGCTGACCGGCGTGGTATCCATTATCGGATGTGTAGAAGATATAGGTGTTTTCCAGCAAACCGTAGTCCTCGAGCTTTTTGACCACACTCTCAACAAGATCGTCAACGGCTTGGAGTGATTGAAGTCGGTGGCGGTAATACCCATCCATATAGGTAACCTCACTCGCGTTAAGTTGAGGCAGATCCAATATCCAACTAGCACCGCTTTGCTGATATGGTTCAAGTTATGGTCAGCGTTTGATTCTCTGGTAACTAAATTATCAGGGCATCATACCGTGTCTGGATTAAAGTTCCCCCCGCGCGGAATCCTTGCATTGGGAAATTTATTCGCATGTCGGGGGGCCGGTACTGGATCGGTGAAGGCTGGGATTGATGAACCCTCTACCTCGGCCGTCTTCGCGTGCGGTGCGATGGGAGTAATTCCGAGAAAGAACGGGCGATCGGAGGCATGGGCTTCTTTGATGAAGTCGAGAGAATGGCTCGAGATTAGATCGGTTGAGTAGCCATCCGATACAACTGGTTTATCGTGGTTGTGTTGGAAAGTGGAGTTCCAGTAGCTGTATGTTGATGGGTCCAGCAGGACTATAGATAAATGTCAATCATGAAGTACAGTTAGGTTTTCTTCGTGTAGATCCACGTACAATTTGTGCCGTTCCATCCTTTAGGGTATGGGTTGTTATAGTTGGAAGTTGAATGGGCATTCAGAAATTTTCCCGTGTAGTAGGTGTTATAGCCTGCATCTTGCAACCAGATGGGCAGGTAGTTATTATTGTGGCCTTCTGCGATGAACTTGGGATATCCGCCTTGAGAAAGGATTAGACATGCAAGATTTTAAGGAAATATTCGCTTCTCTTACCATACGGAGGGTAAACATCGGTGACATTGGTGTTATGCGCCAGCTTGCCAGTCATCAAACTGACCCGCGACGGACAGCAGACAGCAATAGTACAAAAATGGCGCTCAAAGACCGTGCCTTCGTCACCAATGTGTCGCTGCAGTTTTGGCATGTAGTCCAATGAGTGAAGATGTAAGTCTTGATCATCCGTCATGATAAAGACAAAGTTGGGCTGTTTGCCAGTGGTCTCCGCAGAGTGCCCAGGTTTCTTGATTGCACCATGACTATCTGAAGCACTCCCATTGACCAAAGTCAACCCAATTGCAAGAAGCGCAGCCGAAATTAAACGCGGCATTTTGAAGGCATGAAAGACGAAAAACCAGAGTATTGCGTAAAAGGGCCCAGGTATGGTTCTATTTTATACCCCAGTCCACATGCCGAAAATCTAACCCTCAATGCCGCCGTCACATAATGAATACCTTAGGAAAAGATTAGCCTCTGTTTCCCGCGCGAATCTATACCCTGTGGGTAAGCTCGCTTCCATACTGGCGGGAGATGGGGAAATTTGTTAGTCGGGATATCCGAGAAGCGCGTGGTGCACTCGGCAATTGTAGTAATCCATCTAACTTCCCCGCATTTCGTTTTCGCATTGAAGGCCCAAGATCTCTCATGTACCTGAAGTTAATGTGGGAAAGCCCGGATATACCCAATTCATGGTTCTTTACGAAACAAGAATCGGAAAATCCGCAGCGTTGACGGATGTACTCGTACCTCGGAGGAGTGGGCGCAATGCCAAGAACTTGAAATATCCAACGATGGCGAAATGTGGGGTAGACAATTGCGTGCGCAAGCCCTGGAGCAGATCGGTACTAGTAATTTCCGGCAGAGAAGATCGTAAATAAGGATTGCAGAAGACAGGAATCATTAAGAAGTAAATATAGTCCATTCATATGTACCTAAAAGCAAATAGAGGATATAGTGAAACATTAATCAGAGCCATTCACCGGCCAATACATTTTCATTCATTCAAGCTTCCCTATACCCCCATATCCGCCTCTGGTCATTAACATACCACTTCCCAACCTTCTCCGCATCTTCAAGCCAAGAAGCGGCTTCACTGCCGAACTTGGTCTTGACGGCCTCTGTCAAAGTGGACAGAGACCATGACTTCATGGGAGACAGTTCACCAGGGTCGTCGCCGAGATGAGAGAAGACGTATTCCGAGTCTTCTTTGATAGGCAGGATGAGTCGGTACGGAGAGCCGGCAGCCGTGACGGACATCTTGGCACCGCCGGCGTTGATGAGACCGAAATTCCAGGCTAACTTCTTACGTCCGTTTTCAGCATCTTCTTGCTCGAGAATCGATGTGCGGAAGGGTCGGATTAGCGATTGGCCTTGGTACTCAGGTAAAACCGCAGACGCGATAGCCGAGTCCTGCTCATCCAGGGATTCGGATTGAACCAGCATATCCAGGATAGTCGGGATGATGGAGAGGGCGGTTGCGTTGGCCGAGATGTGAATTCGTGGCATGTGAGGGTGTCGGAAGACGAGGGGCACGCGGAAATTGCTAATGTGAGGGTTATTGTAGGTTCCTGTCAAATCCTTGTTGTCTTCGCCGAAGGCCTGGCCGTGATCGCCGACGACTACGACGAGGGTGTTGTTGGCGAGGCCGGACTCGTCGAGCATGGTCATTATGTCGCCGAGCCAATTGTCGACGAAGCGCGCGGCGTTGATGTAGTTGTTCATCAGATCGTGTTTGATGGTTCCTTCGTGGCCCATGTAGGATACCTGTTTGAAATTCTCGGGTGTGGACCAGGGGTGGTGGGTTGTGCTGGTGACGTGGGAGAGGAAGAGGCGGGTTTTGTTGATGGCGGCCTCTTGGAAAAGATCGCGGATATATGGTTTCAGTTCGGTCTCGGCGTAGCCAAAGTAGTTGATCTCTTCGCCCTTGGCGCGGTATTTTGAGTGGAAGTCTTTCAAGGTGCTTTTGACTACCTTGTGTCTGAAACCCATGTGGTTATTGAGGACGTCCTGGCGATCATAGTCGTCGGTGATAGACTGCATGAAGACCGATTTCCACGGGTATTCCACAGCTTCCGACTGGTTGGATGCCACCTTGCGTTTGTCGACCTTCGCAGGCTGTGTTGGTTGCACCGGGCTCTTGGCCTTGTTGAAAGCTTCGAAAAGTTGAGGCAGGCATGGCTGGTAGATCTCGAGACCGGATTCTTCCAACATATCAACTGGAAGGGGATTCACTCCACAATGACTTCCGAGAATACTTTTGAAAGTAAGAGTGCTCCCTGTAATCGCTCCTTGGACATTCAGACCTCCCATACCTTCCTCTGTTGTGTCCTGCCAAGTCGAGTTGGCCAAACTGACCAGCTTCCCTTGGCTGTCCTTCACATGTTCACCGGTCAACATCTGCGCGACGCGAGTACTCTTAACCAGGCGGTCGATTGCGTCATCCCTGTCCTCCTCGGGGTGTGAAGCAAGCAATCCATCAAACAGGGGGGTCCCCTGCTGCATGGGGAACATCTCCTTGCGTCCACTTTCCAGTGTTATCAGTATGACATTGTCGATAGCCACCGAGTGTTCCTGGAAAGCCTTCTTCAGTGGCTCGTAGATGTCATCACCAAGGTTGGAAATCTTCAAAGGATCCGATTTAGGATTGAAGAACCCGCCGTCGTCGCCACCACTGCACAGATACCAAGATGGGTTGTCCTTCTCCGCACGCTCGTTGGGATCAACCCCCCAGCGACTAAATCCATCAGGCGTGTCTTGCGGAAGCCACGCGGGGCGAGACCAGCCATCTTTCAAAGGAATAGGGTTAACATTCGTCCAGATAGGGAACGCCTTCGAGGGGTTCCTGCAGCCCTCCACCGTGCTGGTCTTTTTGGTGAAAGCATCAAGTAGTGACAATGGTAGCGCGCTCGATAGATGATCATATGGTATAGAAGGGCGAACAATTTCTAGAAACAACAACGACAGGGAAGCGGAGACAAGAAGAGCAGTACGGCGTGCAGACCTGATATCAACCGACTTGATCCAGGATTTGTTGGGCGCGGTGATCAAGGTGTAACGTGCCTGATAACCCCCTCTGCAGGCGCTATATGCACCCAACAAGAGGTCTCGGATCGCCTCGAGCGCGTATCCGGTCCAGTTATAAAGTTTAGAATGAAGCAACCAAGCCAAGAGACCGAGAACAAGCCCGGCGGCGGAAACGGTCCAGATTCCGGTGAGGAGAATCTTCATGGCGGCGGGATCGCTAAGGAAGCTGTTGCTGGCGGTCCAGTCGACTTCGGCGCCGGTTTGAAGAAAGAATCCGAATTGAATGGCAGCGGCGCCCCACGTAACGAGACTGTACAAAAGGGACAAAGGTCAGTTTCCTATCCTGCAGGTGAAGCCAGTCGTCTTTTCAATAAATCTCTGGGGAGAGGGAGGAGGGAAGGAGGGGGATATTACGTACGAAAAGAAACCTCCGACGCATGTTGACAACCATCGTAATTTAGAATCCGGCGCAGGGAACTGCAACAATACCCGCCCGCAGGTAATGATGAAGAGGTCAGGGAGAAGGAGAGTTGGTGAGTATAAGACGAAGTGGAGAAATGGTAAGGAACGGATGTGAAGGCCGATGTGTAGGATCTTCGAGGCGAGGCCACTCACGACGAGAGCGGAGAAGAGAAAGGGCGGAAGCGCCGGGAGATAGGCGAAAATTGACATATCGAGGAGATCATCTCATGAAGTGGATAGGGATGGGTGAGTAGAATACAAAGAGTGTCCACACGTCGCGCGTGAGGAGGACAACTCGGAAGGGCACCCTAGGAGAGAAGAGAAAAAAGAAGAAGAAAGAAAGAAAGACAGATCGGAATGGAGGAACAAACAGCCCGGAATGCGGACGGAGGGGAGGAAGAGAGTAGAGAAGAAAGCAAGTGCAAAGCCCGAGGCAATAAAAGAAATGTTACAGCGAATACTCTCAAAAGGGACAAATATAGGAACACATGCTTATAATTATCCCTAGAGTTTTCGGGGTCAGCCCCCGGGGCTCGGGGAGGCTGGTCTCCCAAGGGTCTCAGGGTCCAAAATAGTCCAATAAAGGAACCCAAGCACGCGACGTGGAGATCGCCACATCATAACATGTATAATACGAGGGCGAGGGTGGAGGAGAT
Source organism: Penicillium pancosmium (assembly GCA_031761475.1). NCBI lineage: Eukaryota > Fungi > Ascomycota > Eurotiomycetes > Eurotiales > Aspergillaceae > Penicillium > Penicillium pancosmium. Next base: position 27,081 of record JAVMSB010000326.1, on the reverse strand, counting down.
TCAGTAAGACATCCCCAGTACAACCAAAATACACCAGAGACACCTGCAGGTCAACACGGAAATTACGGTGGCACCGGTGATTGTGACCGTGGGGATGGTTGTGTAGCCCTAAACAGTAAACAGCGCTGCAGCCAGGTACATACAAATAAGAGGTATAGCCCCAACCCTATTCGACTTGGCTGGAGACCCTGATTTTCGCCCGGAAGTCGGCGTCGGAAGTTTATTTACTTCCAATGGGGGCCATTTCTCAAGTGCATACAGTCGCCATCTGGTCCTCACTGGTTCGTGTCTCAGCCCACTGGCCGCTTCGGGCAGACATACTGGATCGGTGTCCTCCCCACTCCACTCTAGGCATATGCATTAACTAATGGTTCATTGGTGAATTATTCTCTTATTTGCTCTCTCTTACCCATCACTACTGTACTCATGTTCGAAGCAATTTACTAGTGAGCTTGGTACTTCCAGTCTATGTAGTATTACTGCTTACTGTACTGCTCCCCGGGGCATCCGGGGCCGCCCTTGCTGCAGGGGCTGCCCCCTTGCTACTACGATACTCTGGTCGACTGTTTCGCAGCCCCTCCACATCCTTAATGGGGGCAAAAATAAACGATGATACTATGCCATATATTCCTATTCAGAGAAACGATCACTATTTTCTTTGTTCTCTGTATATCTGGGTGCAAGTGGGGGGTTCTTCAACAGGCGACACAATTGGGAAAACTTTGGAATGACATGTCAATATGATCGACCCAAACCGAGGTACAGACAAAGGTACCGGCACACCCGTTCACGATTGATTCCAAGGTTCAAATTGCAGGGTCCATGAGGCTCCAGTGCACAGGGCAGGGGCTTAGCGATCAAGGGAAACTTCTTTGGGGACTAGCGGCAGTTAGGAACAACCCTTGGAACCTTGGAAATGCCCAGAATTGTCTGCATTACTCCAGGGCTTACGCCGAATAAAAATATACAAGGTTTACAAGGTGGGCCCGGATCTCGCGAGCCTTGCCAGTGATTATGGCACAGGTGTAGACTAGCGACATTCTGCAGCTCCACCCGTGTCACACGACAGTGGGTTTGATCAACTTGCCACTGGAGTATTCATAAGTATTCAGATTAGACTCGTCCTGCCTATCCTTATGTGCTGTCAGAATCGACATTTTGCATCCAAATCACGTTTTTTACGTCCAAAACGGAAGCGGTGAAGGTATTCTCGATCTCGGATATTCGGATATAGCCCGGATATAAATGACCAATCTCGGAAATATTACATCACATCCAATATATGTACTCGGGAGTGAATGCGCCTGGAGATTGAAATTACAGAGGACTTTTCCCGTTAATAATCACTGAGAACGTCTGGTTCGATGGGTTAGTAAACCCGCGAGCTATCTTGAGATTCCGGCTGAGTTTGTGCATGGTTAGCAGCTCTAGACTAGGATGGTACTGCTAGTAGTACCCCTGCTACTCATCGAGAGTCTGCTACCAGCATCACGATTTTGATGCAATTTTGGGACGCACCAGCTCTGGCGGAAATACTGGGTCGGTTGCGGCTGTGGGGATATGGATGATCTTAAAGCTAGGAGCACAGAAGCATGATCCATTTAAACTTCTGTAGATCTAAAAGGATAGCCTTGTTCAAACCATGTCAAGATCTTGTCACACTAGGTGTTGGTGAGCCAAATATTAGAAGAACACCATTGTATCCATCTTGTATTTCAAAGAAGCGATGTTGTACTCATTGTTCCGGATAGCATTACCATGATTACACACTCGCAAATTGAATCAAGACAGGATAGAGTCATTACTAGAAATGACGCAGTTCGCGTCTAGAAGTTCATCCCGTGTAACCCCTGGGTCGTACTAATTTCTTTATTAAGTTAAGGGACATAGAAGAGAACGAATTCAAGGGTTACCTTTATTTGGATGGCAAGCTATCAGATCATCAGTCTTGGATTTCCTATTCCACCCTCTGGGTATCATTTTGGAACATGACCACCGATATCTTTCCAGAATAAAGGTTATTAAAAGCCACCTGGGTAGTACTAGACTAGTTTCGCCAGCTCGATGTGATAATCCCCTATATCCTAAGCATCGCCAGTGCGTGGCTGTTCCGAAGACTCCGGTCACTGCCGTCGCGTCGTGTCGTGCAACTTTGGCATCGTATGGGGAATTCTTGGAACTTGAACTAGGAGTACTTTCTCCTTCCTTAATTTCCATGTCGATGCTAAAAGATAAAAGGAAAAGTAGTGTAATCAGACACAACTCCTAGCTTAGCCCACTTGGAGCAATATTATGATGAGTAGGGATCAGTACAGCCATATAATACATCAAGGAAACTTGAAAGACCAGATCATGCAAATGCAAAACACCGTAAAACTCCAACCAAGCCCAGAAAGCCCAGCAATGAAACTCTCCAAGGAACCGCTCAACGTACATCAACATCAGCTCTCAGAGCTGAACAGCCAACCAGTGACACACGTTTCTAAGCACCAATCTTAGAAACAATCCCCTTCTCCCCCAGTTTCTCAATAAAACCACTCTTCAACCCCATAATAGACTCAATCTCATCCGCCGGCAAATTCTGCACATCCCGCATCTGCAACGCCTGCTGTATCAGAAAAGCATCCGCCAGCGACCGATCACCATGATGACCCATCCTCATACGCGCAGCCTCCTCGTCGGCAATCTTAGCGGCTCGTTGACGCGCCGTGTGAACTAACCATGCGGCAGTTGGGGCAGAGGGAAAGACAGTTTGCATTGAGCTACGGTTTGCGGTGGGGAATCCTTGGGTTGGGTCGACGGGGCCGATTGATCGGAGTGAGGCGGCGAAGTCGGGGTCTCGGCCGTCTAGATCGATTGCTGTTTTATGTTAGCGATTTGGTTTCTAGTTTGGTTTTGGTGCATGTGGTGAATTGGGATTGGGATTTGGGACTGCGATTGCGACTGCGGAGGTCGCGGACACTGAGGTGAGGTGAGAACGTACCGGTAGATTTCGTGCGCGAGGCTTGCTCTTTCGAGTGATATTGAGGTCCCTGCGGTGCGGATGGAGGAGCTGGTGCTTGCGCTGGCCCTGGTTTCGGAGTTGGAGGAGGAGGTGCAGGTGCAGGTGTGGGCGGTTGCGGTTGGGGATGTTGTTGTCGCGATGCTTTGGATTCGCGGGGAGCTTTTGGTAATCTCGGTGGGGGAGCTGCCTTTTTAGGGTACTGGCGCTTTGCGGCGCCGGCAGCGGCTTGGACTGGCTTTGAGGCGTTGGAACCCATTTGGAGAGGGTGTTGAATGTGTTGAATGTGTTGGATGTGTTGGAGTTGAACAATTGCGGCGGAGACGGAGAAAGTCGAGAAAACCGCGGAGGAAGGCTTGGCACTGGCCACTCTGACGTCAAATGGTCATCAATAGCTAGAATTCTGGCGGGGGATGGGAGTATTGGACTCGGTTTGCGAGGAATTGAATTGGAATGTGATTGCGATAGTCGAAGTCGGTTAGGTTACTGTTACTAGTACTAGTAGTGCTTAATACGGTGTGGCTTTGTGTGTGACGAGGAAGTTGTGGCTGTATACCTTTAAGTTGTCGCCCACCCGGAAACGCATTCTCATAGTCAAAGTATTTAGGCGAATATAGGCGTATTCAATTTAATACTGTCATTGCTGGTTACAGTATTAGAATTGCCTGCTCCAATGATCAGGAATATGAATGCCATATCTGTTGGTAGAGTAAAAAAACAGCATGTGTTTGTTGTAAAGCAAAATAAAGAGAACACGAATATCTCTCTTGGTCCAATTGGAGGCATTGGCATAGTAGTTAGAACACAGGTATCTACAAAGCTACAGAAATAAGAATGTGCATGTAAGATAGTATTTATCTCGAATGAGGCGGATATCATGACAGCTAAGGCACAATGCCAATTGAGTTCAGGGTCTCGCCCGTGGAGGCCTCATTGATTGCGCCGATGCAAAAACGGAGCGCATGGCCCTATGTGGTTGTAATTTTGATTCCCAGCATCTAGCGGAGACCGGCAAAGCGACGGCCTTGCACTTCACCAAGAGCGCGGCTACCGCTCACGAATGCGACCGCACCCACAACTGCGGCGGCAGGTAGAACCTGGAACAAGTTCCAAGAGGTGTAGTAGAGGAAGAAGATACCCTCGAACCCAGCCAGGGAGGCAAGGAAGACGGCGTGGGGGAGAGGAGCCGACTTGAGCGCGGTGGGAAGGTGGTTGAGGTTGACGCCGAGGAAGAGCCACTGTAATAGTAATGGGTTAGCTATTGGATCGTACCATTAACAGAGCTAGAACAGCTATCACATCACTTACGAGACCGGCCAGAACCGGGAGAGCGGCAATCACAGCACCGACAAAAGCCAGGGTGATGACAATGGGAGGGTTGGTAGGGTCTTTGTTGAAGGTGTGGTGAATTTCCGGCAGCTTTCCGTATCTCGGAGCCTCGGCGGTTGGGATGGGGATGTTAACATCGCGCTCGATGGACAGCTTGAAAACGGAGTGATCATAGGCTTCCGAGCTACCGAAGCCACCAATGACCACACGGGCGTCGACGGGATTGGGCAGAGTGAGGAATTGAAGAGGGAGTTCCTTCTGGGTCTATTTATACAGTATGGAGTTAGCTCATGCGGAGGAGAGCTGCGGAGAGCTTCGGGAGGGGCGGGCGCAGTACCAATTCCACACGGGACTTGCCATTCTCCTTGACGGTGAATGGGTAGGAGATATCCAAGCCAGACTGGCTATCCTTCAAAAGCAGAAAAGCCTGGTGTGGGCGTTTCGCAGAGCTACCTTCCTGGGTAGTCAAGGTGACGCGCAAGGTATCGGCACCGGTGAAGGCGAGCGGATTGGCGAGGGGTTTGGAGGAAGAGATTCTATAGGAGTAACCAGTTAGTCCCCAGCGGACTCAATTGGAGTGTACAGTGTAGTGGGAGCATACTGTTCCTTAAAACCACCGTTGATGCCAGCACCCTTTGGTTGAACTGCCACGCTGGCATCAGTAAAGCCCCATGCGGAGGCAGCGACAGTCGGCAGGGCAGCCGACGCCAGGAGGCAAAGAGGAGCAGTGGCCTGCCACAGATGCATTGTGTAGAATGGAAGCAGAGTGCGCAAGAGAGAGAAAGTGAGTGTAGTGTCACTATTCCTGGAGTTGCAAGGTGGACAGTGATGAATTGCAGAACGAAGGCGGACAGCCGCGATTGCAGATAAGCGCCGATCGACCTGGGCAGTTCCTAAAGTTAGCCCTAATTTCTTTTCTTGTGACCTTTGCCCTTCATCCCGTGGCACAGCCATCTCGAGCTGCTGCTATCGTTGATCGTGTGATCTTGTGATCTGCATGGCGTGTGAAATGATCGTGTCGTTCACATTATACTGCTGCATTCGACACGTCCTGCTACCTTCAGGCCTTGATACAGCTGGGCCCCCTCAAACTGTTGCCCTACGGAACTCCGCATTTCTGGAAACTGCCGAGTGAACAGCCACTTTTCATGCTACTCTTACTCAAAGCCTTACTCAAAGCCTTGGTTTAATCTAAAACAAAGGTGTTTACCCCTGCAACCTCTTCAACTCACTCCTGGATGGTAAATGCTAACCATTCCCGTGAGATGAACAGCTCCATTCACCCGTTACTTTGTTCCAGATTCACTGGACCCTATTCACCTTCACCATGCCTCCCAAGAAAGGTTTTCGTAAATCCTTACCTGCACGAATCAATAATTCTACTTTATCTCCCTCTCGTCGATCACCAAGAGTTCCGACACCGAGCAAACCTACAAGTCAACCGGCTCCGTCGGCCGAAGCTATCGACTTCACTACTACCTCCTCCCCTCCCGATACTTCATACAATCCTTACCTCTATATTCCAAAATCACCTTCCTCTACAGCTACAACAAATGGGAAACTACCGAATTCTCCGTCGGAAACTCCTGTGAAGCGTCGTCACCATTTTCCAGCACGACCGTCCCGACTATCGAATGTTTACACCCCGGCTAAAGAAACACAACAATCAATATTATCCCCGGGAAGTCGGACCACCCGAAGAACAGCAGCACTTGGAACTCCAAAGAATCAAACGTCCGATCAGGAATTTCCCGAAGGTCTCGACACTACAGACTGGGGGATGGGCCAATACACGGGGGAAGAGTTCGGATATGACAACTCGATTAGCGACGCATCCCCGACAAGCACATCTTCCGCGACTCGTCTATCAGCGCGATCTCGTAAACTGACAACGCGGGCTATAGAGGCACTCGACTCGAAGAAGAAACCCCGACAGAAGAGAACCGCGCTTGCCCCGACACCTATGGAGCCGCCTACGGAACAGGCCGATAGTGATATTGGTCCGATGAAAATCAAGAGCAAACGGATGAAGGGAAAGCGAGCGAATAAGATCTTCAAACAACTGAGAATAAAAAAACCCTCTCCCCTGAAGATCAAGCTCACCGCGGACCAAGCCGGACAAAAGCTGTACGAGATCGTCGTAGTCGCTTTGAACACTGATTTCGCACTACCGTCGGATCCGGAACAATTCATCGCAAACGCGAGAAAGCAATTTGAGCAGCTCTCGCTGGTGAAATCGCCCGAGGAAGAGCCTGCCATGTCTGCCACTGCCACTGCCTCCACCCCGAGCGACCCCGCTGCTGCGGAGGCAACACTCGGAAATGCGGGGGCTTCCTACGTGGAGGAGACCCACGTCAATCCCATCGCTGTCACAAACGGTGAAACAAGTGGTGATATCCCAGACGAAGACGAAAGTGACAAATATGCCAAAGTCAATGGCGAAACTAATGCTGAAACCAATGGCGAACACACCCCCGAGCCACCAGCATTTCCCTCAATCAAAGACTTCAAGAAGATGGAAGATCCCCAGCTCGAGGCCGATGGATGGACGCGGACTGGCTACGTGAATGACACTGATGAGGAAATCCTTCTGACACCACCGGGCCAAATTCCGTACCGTGCACCGCACACCTATGGCGACATGAATCTGCCCTTCCCACCGGTGATTTCTCGCTCACAGCAGCAAATCGAGATCGACAATAATCTCGGTTTCCCCCCGCTCATCGGCGACCGCAATATTCCATTCTGCTCTCCATCCGAGTTTTCAACGGAAGACGTTACAGAGGAGAAAGCCCGAGCCCAGGCACACAAGAGGAAGCGCTCACTAGCCGAGCTGGAGAAGGTACCGAGAAAGAAAAAGCGAAACTCGACAAAAACGACAGAGCCAAGTGCTACGACAGAAGAAAAGCCAAAGATCCAACGACTGAAACTGAAGCTGAATCCTCCAACGGAGGCAGACAGACAGGCTGGTGCAGTGATCGCCTCCGCTCCTGGCGTGACTTTGACGCAGCGTGGAACACCGGGTCGAGGTCGTGGTCGAGGTCGTGGCGGCCCTGGAACGCCGCGTGGTAAGGGAATTACCCGTGGTGCTTCTCGCGGTAGAAGTACGCCCCGAGGTTCTACTCGTGGTGCTCTTCGTGGGACTCCTCGTGGTGGATCTTCCCGGGGCGGTTTTTCTCGTGCTAGCACCCCTCGCAGCCGGGGACGCGGCCGTGGACGTGGAAAACAAACTTAATGTTATGAAGATGATGCATATTTCGAAGCATAGCGTGGAGTTAGTGATATTAGCAATGGACATGATGATATCATAGATGTCATATTTCGGGTTTCTAGCCATTGCCTTGCCCAGTTTCAACTACGTATGTCCTGGGATTGACCGTCCCTCGTAGCATGCTGCATTGAATAGTTATAAGTCGAGCGTGCTAGTTAGTAGTGGAAGCGAGTTCACGGATCGAGTGACCTCCAGGCCCAAGGAATGCAAGTTCCTACTAGTACAACTTAGGTGCTGAGCGTTCCTAGGTTCGGACCTGCGTATTCGAAAATTCGAGTTGGCATCTCAATCATTTATATTCGACATCCAAAATGTACAGTAAGTAGAGATACAAATAATCATTTTCACCAAAGCACGAAAGATGTACCCGGAGTATCTCTCAACCGATGATCCGCTCATTGAACAACGGTTTCAGTGGTGGTAGTCACATTGGCTTTAAACAGCTTGAGCATCTCAGCCTTTCTCAAGGCCTCATCGGGAATCTTTTTAGCCTCGTCCATCTTCTTGTCAAAGTCACTCACGCCACCAACGGCGGGCTTGGTGTCGATCGTGGTGGTCTCCAATTTCGTAGGAACTCCAGCTTCTTCCGCGGAGATTCCAACAGGCTCAGACGAGATGAAGACTTCATCATCTTCCTCTTCCGCGATGCCCTCTGCCTCCTTCTTCGCGGCCTCCTCTCTTGCCTTTCTTTCGCCCTCAACGTCGACCTTGACCTCACCAACAATCTCCCCATTCTCATCACGCACATGACGGTAGAGCTCAGGTTCAATCTGGTTTCCGGCCTCGTCGTAAGCGAGCTTGTAGAAATCGTCGGGGTTTCCGGCCGTTCTCTCGGTCTGCTTCAGGACCTGATATTTTGTTAGTCTACTCTCAAAGGTAAAGTAAATCAGGCCAGATACTTACATTGTTACCCCGGAACATCTGGATCTTGTGAAGTCTGAAGCCCGCTCCGCCATACGACACAACAAGACCCTGATCGGCCTGCATTCAGTCAGCATTCAAAATCCGGCAACTGAGAAGGAAAGGAAATGTATGAACTACCTCTTTGGCTTCATATGTCCGCCAGCCCTTAGATTCAAGCTTCTTCAGCGAGGAGCCACTGGCACCAATCTTCCCAAGACCAGTTCCTCCCACATCGACACCGGCACTGGTATCCCGGCTATGGGCACTATCTAAGGTAATAGCACACTCAGGAGTCGACCAAGTAGTATGAATCGCCCAGAGTCCAAAATCCTTTATATAATCACCATACTTCGACTTAACCAAAGTCTTCGCATTGTCCTTCACCCACTGCGCAATAGAGGGACCGGGAGCACCAGTGAATCGCTGATTCTTGACCTTCTCCGTAGTAATGAGAGCCGCTTTGCCAGTAGACCCGGACTTATTCTTCGCGTTGGCGGAAACATCAACAGGGGCTGCAGACAACGCTCCTGAAAGACCCCCTTCAAGTCCGAAGCTTGTCTCCGCTTCGCTGCCGGAAGAAACGGTTTTCCACATCGCCTCGTCCGGTTCGCCGAGGACGAGATCGTCGTCGATGCCCTTGAAGCCGTCTTTTTCGGCTTGGCCTTTCACGGATAGATCGGTGATTTGGGTCCAGATTCCAAATTGGTCAAAAAAGCCCACTGAGCCCGGATGGAGGAGGCTGTATTTTTGTGGGGTGTAGAGGTAGTGGCCGTCACCGTTGTGTTTCATGAGTTCGGCGTACTCATCGCGGGCGGACATGGGTGCCATTTTTGAGATGATATTAGGGGGTAGCGGTAGTCTGGAAATGAGAAATTCAATCAAAAATGAAGGAGTAGAAAGAGTTGTTTGTTAGGAGGGGTAGCTTGGTTAAATGGGTTCATGAGGTGGGCATGTGGGCTATGTTGTAGGTCTTAGCGATGACGTTCGTGAAGATCCCCTCGTTCGCGAAGACACACTACCTTGACCAAGCACCAATCATCCTCTCTCATCGTCAGTGAAGGGTATATGGCCCCACAGGAAAAGGTTCATCGCAGTCCACCATCTTGATGTGAACGCCATTGAGATCTTCTGTGTGGCCCGTGAACATGTGGATCAGGGCCCTAAGATCGTTGATGCGGGCGCAATTTTGGACACGACAACACGCGATTCTGAGTCTGGCAAAGCCGTCCACAATAAGTGGCAAATATCTTAAATCTCATGCAAGTGCCACCTGTCAGCATTCGTCCATCAATTACTCCAAACTCTACCTCGTACTCCATTCTGAGTGTTGTTTACCTGACGATGATCGGTGGCTGGATGGACCCACCGTCCATCCGATGACATATTATGGTCCACTAGCTGAACCGACAGCCTGGCAAGCTCCATGTGTGGGCCGGTTTTGAGAAATTGGCGGGAATATCATGTTCGTTGCAGGAGATCTGGTAGTATTCATGACGTTGAGCCCCTCTATGTGCTCTCGAAAAGGGCCTCGGCAACTTGTCAAGTTTCTTTACCGACTCAGTTTGTCCATATATCAAAATGATCCAAATATTACGTGCCTTCCTCACGGTGCCTAAAAGAGTAGCAGCGACGCTATTTACGGAAAGAACCTCCCGTTTGAAGTTTTGTGCCTTTATTGGTTATTGTTTGGGAGACCTGTTTGCTATTTGTGTAGGATATCTCCCCCAAAAATCGATATTGTTTACGGTTCCCCTCTCATATCCCCCGCTCGGCGCCTGACTGCCCCTCTTGCAGCGAAATTATTTATTTATCTACTTTCATGGCACCTTCCAATTAGAAACCCCCTTATTTGATTTTTTGGATTACGATATCAACTTGTCATTTGTTGATATGTGCTATCAGAAAGGCGCAACGGGGATAGCAACAGGCCAACAACTTAGACCAAATTATGCCCGAGAATCCATCTTTCTTCATCCATCATCACATTTGATTTGACCCTGGGATTTATACTACTTTCATGAAGACGGGCTCAGACATGATGCAAACCAGCGAGAAGAATGCTCAAGACATTAAGGCGAAACCGCGCAATAATCATATTGTCTGATACAAGCTGCAGACATGCGACCAGGGTCCAAAGTCACCGAGAATCTGAACCAATTTGCCTCATCCGACTTATGAGTGCCCAAAGCCTCGATCATTGACAAGCTCCCTACTCGTATGAGAAGGTTCAAGCGGGTGGGGTAACGTTCATCGAAATCTCAACTCCTTCGATGTGTACACGAAGTGGTCGGGGACCTCTACAGCAGTACCGTCATTGTATCGAGCATACTGTGGACTTTGACGAATCCCGAAACGTTCATGAGAAGTAGCTGGTGATCCTGGATTTTGAGAGGGAAAATACATACACTGTCCAAATAGAGATCTCGCCTATCGGAAGCAAATCGCTGTAAATACCGACTGGGGGATTTGGAGGAATATGTTCTGAGTTGGTGGAAGACCAAGGCCCGAAAAGCTCAATCCTCGTTTTTGGATGCACATTTCTCTCAAAGCAGACTAGCTGCGTGGATTGATGGGTACATTGCTGGGATCACGAAATATTGTCATTCGTTGAGGTCAAGGGCAAAATCTGCATGCGGCTCAATAATCCAACCATCCTGTACCAGGAGACGGCTGAGATAATCTGCTGGATTGTCTAAGGCAACCGACCAGCCTGGCAGGAAATTCCAGTGTGTGCCTTCAAATAATGGGTAAGTAGCATCCAGAATTGTCGCTCTATTGCGGGACTGTGCTAACGTACCGTACCAGGCGGATCCTCACATCGCACGATCGTCACGACATCTATGTCACCCTTGCGATCCCCACAGCGAGCTACCCCACTGATTCTTATCTCTATGACTCTTTGAATATGATCCAAGACTTCTCATGGCCAGGAATTCGAAAATCTGGGAGTTTGGTCACAAGACAGGATTCTCTGCAGCAACAATCTTCCAAACCATGGACTTCGGCTCCCATTCCTTTCAAAGATGCTGCGGCTTTTCTTGATTCCTTTGTCAAGATCCGCAGTCTCCTTGCACCGGCTGCCCGGACCCTAGTACGTCTATCTTAACTCCAACAGAACCAGACTCATCTGAAGCACCGTCTAGCTTGTGTCTGACATGTGGCATACCTCCTGGATCCAAATGCACCCGAGGATCAGATGGCAATGCAGGAATACGGCCCATGTCATACTGAGGGAGCATTCTGGATCAATTTTCCTGATACCAATAGTAGGATTCCTCTAGCTAATTTCCGGACATGATATGCTTACATTTTACAGCCCATATCAAGTCTGAACCGCAGGCCATATCTGGGGTTTTTGATTCTGTTGCAATGACACGTCAATTTGTGGCAAGGAAGTGCCGGTCACATACCGTCTTTCGGACATATTATTATTGGGCACTATATTGCAGCATGGAAACACATCAACCAAGTTGCTGCGCTGCGAGTGGCATCATATCATCTTGAGAAGAGGCACATCGATTTGAAACCGAGTTTCGGGAGACCGAAAAGTTTTGCGACAAGAGAAAGGTCGAGCATAGAACAAGTTCCCCTTTCAGGGGAGGAGATTTACTCATACCTACAGTATGGGCTTCTAGTGGCCCTCATCACCATGTTCCCGAGGTACAGGGTCTGTTGACACCGAGGATTTTCCATCACTATAAAAGTCCACTAGTTGACCGGAAATAGATCAATGAATTGTTTAGCCTTCCTCGTCTATGTCTACTACTTGTATCGAAACAACATACTATTTGGTGAAGTTTGTGGACAACAACTCAAGGCGCAAATTGAACTTTTGTTATATCTCAAGAACCAGCCCTTGCAGCAACGTATACTATTCATCAAGTTTTCAATAACTTCGCGCGCTATATTTTAAGCCTAGACTCGTCTATCCTAACCCAAAATACCGGTGCCGTCTGTGAAGTTGGTGGTTTCGCGTTCGTCAGGAGGCGTCTACTATATTAAAGGATTTACTGTTAAATTGAGAATATGCTTAGAATCTTAATTATAGTACTATAGAGCTATTGGTAGAGCTTATAGCAGTTGGAAACTGAATTAGAAGCTTAACTAGATAAGGGAATTCCTTAAAAGTACTTAGGACCTTACTAATAACCTTGGAAGGCTATCCTTATATAACTAGTAATATAAACTCTAGTCTCTCTATGATAATCTCTTAAAGAAGATCTATAATACTATTAAGGTAGTTACTAAGTCTTTATCTTGTATAGATACTACTACTTAGGCCTAAAGGACCGCAAAACCACTGGGTCGATTGCGGCTATGGAACGCCGTACTTACAGTGAGTTAGGGCTTGAGTACCAATCTTTGGTTAAACCCTTGAGTCTTCGCATACTGAATAACGCCCAAGATTGAAGACTATGCAACAAACGCATTACACAAATCTTAGAGTTTTGATGGGGTGACCCTTTAGCCAAGAATCATGTCTTACTCTGAGGTAATTGAGTGCAGAATTGGGGGCTAAAATGTGACACTAACCTCGCGCTGCTAACTGCATTGGACAAAGACAAATCTTGGCGGGCATAAGGATCCTCTTTTTTTCAGCCCCCATAGATCTATGTGACGAGTTAAGGATCTCATTCCAGATATGCGTTGTTTTGGGAAGTATCTTAGCAAAACGACGCTAAAAACATGATAAACATCCATGGATGTGCATGTCGTCCTTTGTGACAGCAGAAATTAAATATAATGCGCTGTTCTCTCTTCAACCTGTAATACACATTTAGCTTTGTTTTTCGTGTTATACAGCTGATATTCCCGCATACGATATCGAGCTGCTCGGAGGCGCTACACGAGGCAACAAACCTGATAATGATGAGGATGCTATGAAGTAAAATACTCCGCTTCTGGTGGGGTGGGGTATGGCTTTGTGGGGTTGTCTTATATATTTATATGTTGGAGCTGTATCTATACTATTTATATTCTAAGGTTTCCATTAATGTTAATTAACATTATAGTATCTAAATTGTATATAGAAATAAATAATATATACCTTTGAGCTTTTCCATAGCTTTATTATTGTAGCGCTAAGCTCTGCAAGACATGGCCAAAGAACTGACTATAACTTCTCTACATACGTACCTTGGATTATTGTATCCTGACCCACTTACGGAGTACCCATCTGGAGAGTTACATTTCTTGCCTAGGTCAATTCCTTCGAGGGGGTTTAGGGGCCAAATTTGCGGTCATCCTTTCCTTTTGTAGCGCTCTTTCTGATCACCTACACAGCCTCACTGTGGACGAAAGATATAAATACTTCCGTCTGAACCCAACTTTTTCAAAATCATCAAGCATTCGCTATTCTCCGAACCTCCTCAATTATCTTTCGTTATGCGTGTCTCGGCTACTCTCTTCTCTATCCTCTTCGCAGCCTCTTCTGCTGCTGCTCTGGGAGATTATGAGCTTAATCTGTATGAGGGCGCACATTGCGACGGTCGAATGGACGTCTCCTTGATCACCAGTGACCCCCAGGGTTGTACGAACCAGAACATTGACATCCTTTCTTTCAATGGAAAGGGTGGTGGCTGGAATATCTACGTCTATGATCGTCTAGACTGCCAGGGCGACTCTTATGGCATGCCCACAAATGGTGACTGTGTGATGGCTGCGCAGTTCATAAGCCACCCGACTTTCAAGTCCTTTAAGGTCGGTTCTATTAATACCATAGTTAACATAATGGTCAAACTAATGTTTAAACTTATGTTAGGTTGTTGCTCCTTGAGAATTCTGTCGCCACCGCATGGCATCTTGCTCGGGATCTTGGATGAGAGGTAGATTTATCAGTTGTTGCTCGAGGCAGTACTTTCAATTAGGAGGATTCCAAGTAAACAATGTAAATAGTTGGTGAGGGGCCCAGGTCAAATACTAGAATGAGGATAGCAGACGAAAATATAGAATTGCTTTGCTTAAAATTAAATCTTCTTGTCTATGATGCCGCTGATATAATGTCGCAAAATCAAGCCAGGAACAGTCAATTTGGCTCTAGCCCATTCACTTATGTCACGTAGGAAGCGACGGGCTGTTCCAATTTGAATTCCACGCTGAACAAAGAAGCCGGCGTCTGGATCCTCAAAGATCAGTTCGAGATCGAGGTGATTCTCCAACATCACCTGGCAGATTTCCGGAAATCTGCTTTGTATCCCTCATCTGTTGCGCGAGGTTCCAACCACTTGCAGTATTCCCATACTGCTGCTTCCTGAGGCCCGGGAATTACGAGAGGCCCGTCAGGTATAGGTCTGGGTAGGGATGGAGTAACCGGGGATACGCTTCCGGTTTCTGCTGGCAGAACATTGATAATAGTTGAAGGATATGGTGGCCCAGTGGATATCGTATCAGTCTTTTTCGACTTTCTTCCTACCTGACTTTCCAGGACTAGGTCCTGACGGATATCGCTAGGAACATCATAATGACAAGCAAGGCTCCCACCACTATCAACAAGCTCAATAAGTCTTTTTAGGTGTGGGGTTCTCAGTTTGTAATGTTTCTTGTCGGTCGGGCCCTCCCAGCACCAATCAGACCATTGTTCGTTTTCTCTACGTAGAAGTGATGTTTGAAGAACGCCATCTACTGAAGCATCAGGCTGTTATTTTGGATAAAAGAATTGTCTACTCAATCTTCTGGAAAGAAATGCATGGCAAAGATTGTAGGTCATCATGAGGTAGCAGTCAGAATGCTTCACTGCCAACATACCGGATTTCGTGCAGCAGTAAAAGCAAGTCCGATTCAAATTATCATTGAAGAAAAACAGAAAAAGAATTCATGATACCACTTAATCCACGGAAATGCCTGGGGGCCTCCTCACTGATCGAAGATCCAACCATCTACTGATATTTGCCTGGGAAAATATTCCCACCTGGGCGCCTCACGAACTGTCTCCCCCTTGCAATACACCAAGATGGATTCAACAGCGGCTATAAGTAGCCTCCCAAAGGTCGACCATGAAGTCGCCGCCTTCCCACACCAGCTCTTTGAAAGTGGCACAATCTCCGATCTCGCCCACAACTAGAGTAACGTACCCAACTATCAGACTCCTCAAACTATCGCGGTTGTTTCCGTAGTCGGGCGGCGTGTTGGCGTACACAAACCGGACAAAGTCGACAATCGTAGAAATTCCATCCGCGTAGAGAGTAAAGTTATCTAAGGTGTCGCGTAACTTGTCGATTACCAGCTCACATAGGTGCTCTACGCCATATTTATCCGCGAGCACGTAAAGTTGAGCCTGCTCCAAGGAAACTGGCGCGAAGTCTTCGTGCCAATCAGTGATTCTTGGTGGGGCATATCTGGCTGTTTGCAGGTTTCTTTCGGATGTTGTCGTGGTGTGGGTATCAGCAGCAGAAAAGAGGACGGGGGGAACATAAATTCCTCGACCATGGGGGCTAGTTCCAGCACAGGTTCGACGCGGAGTGTAGGTCGAGCAAATAGGCACGGCATAGGTGCCTGGAAACCAAGGGATATCATCGAACCCAGTAGCAGTTCCGGGAGCAAGAGCTTTCTCAGTGTGAGGGATGTCCACCAGCCCATTCGAGCTCTTCGGCCCAGGTCCGTCCAATTGAGAGGCATGCTTGGCTGGGATTCTCTCAGTGTCTGGCTTTGGAGGAGTTTAATCAACGGCGTAGGCATATTCGCTGAATCGACCAAATGTAGCTAGGTCAACATCCGGCCAGGGGCATACGCCAGTCGTGGCTTCAATCATTGATCCATTGATAAGTGTGTTCATTGGCCGAGATAGATTACTGAAAGCTTCGGGGCAAAATTCTATCTTCTCCTTGTTAGGGCCGACTAGGAAATTGAACGTGGGGGACCAGAGAACTCTATGTCTTCATTAGATATTCGACACTCAGGTATGACGGGTCTTATAACTCCACTTACCGGTCGGAAGGAGTCGCCATTTCGAATCTGTTGCAATGTAATCGACCATAAGAAAATGTACGTCCCGTCTAGAGAAGGGTGATGGAGTAGTGGATGATAGACAATGCGGAAGAGTGAGGGAATATCTAAGAAGAGTGTAATGTTGAAGAGTTAGGGAAAGTTGGACAAGTGCGTGATGTGGAAGGAAGCCCTGGAGTGAACGGCGGCTGCCGATATTGTTGTCGAACTGGAAACAGCCTAAGTACTACTGCCCAGAACTTCATGTACAGAGGACGAAGAGCTGTAACTTGAATTTCTACAACCTTTTTGCCAGGACTCTCCATAAATACTCTTTGTAGAATCCATATTGAAGAGTATCATACCGTATAACTATAGCTTTATTAGTACTTATGTCAGGGAATTAATTAACTGGTGCTATGTGGTGCTATGATGCGCCAGTGTCAGTATGGATATACCGTACTATAAATAGCGGTTAAGAAAAGAGCATGATCGCCGGAGGGAAACTGTCATGAAGATGTTTAGCATGAAAGGCATGTTAGTGGAAAGAACAGGGTACATATGCGTATTTTGACAAAGCCTCCATCGTGCGATATGACGCCTCTCGTCTCAGAAATTCTCAACTGTTTGGTATCGTACCTACTGGCAGTCATATACTCAGTGGCTATGATTTTGACGATCGAGGAATTTGTATAGGTATTGGCGGCAGAGCACATAAAGTAGAGCCTCCTATTGAGAAAATTAGTATCAGTACTACTTTTGAGACGATGCCAGGAAAACTAGGTCGATTAATACTGCCATAGAGCTACATTCTAATCTATATCCAATATAAAATATTTATAATTTATAAAGTTCTGTTGATTTTACTGAAAGGGCTAGCCAGAAAATAGCGCAGATAGAAAGTTAGGCTTTTAGAAGAGGTTGGTCAAAATAAAGAGGGAGAATTTCTTCTTGTACTCTAGAATTAGTCCCAAGTTGAACCAAGGAAGACGAAGGTTGAAATTACCAGGGAAGAGCGGAGAACAATAAACAAACGATACCGCATAGTTAATATAGACACTGATCGAAAAGTCCCCCTCATTAACAATCATTCGGTTGATGATTCAAGTGGTGACAGATATTCCCCGGCAAAGAGAGTTCAGCTTTGTGAGTGATCACTTCTATTAGTTACAGTCCATGAGGTAGGCTAGGTTTGACAGCAAATATCAGGCTGGAACCTTCCATGTTCGACTTTGTCTCCCAAAAGTCGCCAATGAAGTCTCCTCCGTCCATCAACAGCCGTTTGAAAAGATCGGAATGGCCGATTTCCCCTAAAGTCTACAAAAGGTATTGATGTCGACATCCGACCAATCACACACTCTAGTGCTCGCTTCCCTCGTAGAGCCATTGACAAGATAGTTCAAGGCCGTGTGTTCATGTATTGTTACAGCTCCAAGAATAAACCACTCCAACCATGACGTCTTCAAAACTCGAGCACCACACTTTACCAAGACACCAAAAAGTGGCCGTCTTTCTCTGGCATGAATTACCCACAATATTAATGCTATTAACGAGCTGCGGTATCCGGAAGGACCTCGTCTATAAGGACTACCCTAGAAAGGTAGACCGGTAGAAAACCTTAGAGCAAAACGCCGACGTGAAAGGATATTATTTACAAAATATATCGGCATGTTAGTTGTATCACTTGGTACATGTCGACCAGTTATTCTCTGGAGATCCTGCCATATATACATCGCTCTCCACCAAGATATGTCCCTCCCATCAACCCCCATAATCAGCCCGACTGACTCGACCAGAAATGAGTTCACCGACAAAATACCCGACAAGCACTGCAAAGAAGAATCCAACGTTCATCGTCATCACCGCAATCATCCTAATAAAACAGTCAAACAAGGTCTCTTTTTGTTTCAGATGTGCAGCCAGCGTGATAGGAACTTACAAAAGATATGCGATTCCCTGGTTGACCATTCGGAATACCGCACGAGGGAGATTGACCGACAGCCGCCATGTTTGAATCAAGTTCTGCCGTGAGGGTTCATCCTGACCACCGTTGATAAGAATAGGGTATCCTGCGTTTCTCGCGGCCCAGGAAGCGTCTAAATTGGCAAGCTTCGCGCTCATGGCTCGCCAAATCACAGCGAGGAAAAAAAGAAAGAACCAAGTGCCCACGTAGCCACCAGTACTGGTGGGCATCCACGATGTCGAATACAGCATCGTGGATAAATTCTCGGTATTGAAAGCCATTTGCATGGAGGTCGAGGCGGTAGAGGTCATCACCGGACTGGATTGATTCATAGTTATTGTAGACATTTGCATGACGGGCAAATGGAAGGGAAAGTGTCATTTCAAACTTCAATGGAAGGCACCGAAGGTGGTATTGGACTGCAGATCAAAATGAATTATGGGAGCGAAGAAGCCTCAACGATATAAAGGCTAGTAGAAGGTTCACGGACGGCAGAAATAATTCCTGCGGGAACATGAAAATCCTTCAACCCCAGTACAGGTGGCGCTCGGGAGAGTATACAAAAGGTGTTCGAGCAAAGAAATTTCAGAATCTACACCGGGCCAGCCAGGGATATAATATCCATTGTAAGGATGGGAGTCCCCCCGCAAGACTGGTCAACTTTGGGGAGGCTTGCGGAAGCGAAAAGTCTCGCAAATGTGCTCAGCGCTAAACCGGAAGCGGCAAGGAGAAAGGCATCATCAGACCAAGCTTTATACTATTTTGCTTATTTCCCACGCTTGCACCGACGGCGCGGGTCGGAAAGAAGTGGGGCGGCTGCGTGTACCCTATCGTTTCGAAAAAGATATTAATTGATGCCTCGAACACGGCTGGTGCGACTCCCTTGATGGAGACGGGTTCTGCTCACTTTTCTGTCAACTGAGATTCTTCTAGTCTCCATATTCTGGCTCAGGTGTATGTCGGCCAAGATGGACATGGACAATAGCATGTCTGGAGGCCCCGGCCTCACGGATGCGGGCCTAAATATGTCGAATTATACAGTTGCATCGGACTTTCTAGCCGCGCTTCTCGATGACACCACCCTGCAGCAGTACGATTATGCTATCGCTCGGGCTTTTTGGTACGGCATTGTCATTGTCATTGTTCTGGCGGGCATGGTCAACTGGAGTCAATGGGGTCTACTGAAGTTGCGGTCGGTTACACCGGATATCGTGTTGATCATACGTAGATTACTGACTCCTAGTCTAGATTGCGTGCAGCCGCGACAAACCATCAACGACCGTCAAGTCCTTCTAACTCATTTACCTCCTTCCTAGCTTGTTGCACGGCGGTGGCTCGAGAAGTTTCCTACCATCAGATTACCCCCACGAACTCGTGGCTGCGGATACCAGCAGTTGGATCAATCCTGTTGATTCTAATATATTTCGGCTATATCATGGGATTGCAATTCTTCGATTGGAACTATCCTGGCGCTCAATACTGGGAGGCACAGGGCCTCCGCGCGGGCTGGCTCACGATAGCTCAATTTCCACTTCTCCTTCTCCTTGCTGGGAAGCGGAATCTGATTGGATATGCAGTAGGTGTCTCGTACGAGCGACTGCAGGTTCTGCACCGTTGGGTGGCAAGAATCATGCTGCTGACTGCTACCATCCATGGTGGTGTTCAAGCCTATGGATGGAAAAAATATGGCGTGTTGCAAATTGAGATTGACACTGATAGCTGCATCCCTACAGGTATGTTTGAACATCCTCATACTTAATACCTAGTTGGGAACTGACATTTAAGAAGGGTTCTCCACCTGGATTCTCTTGCTTTGGCTCGTTTTTTCCGCAACTGCTCCAATTCGCAACTGGCGTTATGAGATATTTGTGGTTCAACATGTCATCACTTTCATTGGATTCGTTGTGGCTATTTTCTACCATTTGCCTTCAACCGCCCTGAGTTCAAGGTACGTTATCCACCTATTGCTTGAAAGCTACAACTAATTAGTTTTTTAGGATATACGCCTGGATCGGGGTCGGTCTGTTTGTCTTTGACCGGTTGGTCCGGACCCTTATCTACGCTTTCAACAATATGAAGCTGGCAAACTTCACTCTTTATGCTCTCTCGGGAGATGTCACGAAAGTTCGGATAAATTCCCCCCGGATCAAAAAATGGAGCCCAGGGCAGCATGTCCTTCTATCTATTCCCGAGTTAGGACTTGGTCAATCGCATCCGGCGACAATTCTCTCTATTCCCTCGTCTCATGATAATGACCTAGTGTTCATCTTACGAGCTCACCGAGGCTTCACTCGGCGGCTACTCTGCTCGGCCAAATCATCCTCCACAGACCTATCCCAGGGGGTTCAAGTAAAAGAGAACACTAGCAGTGTGGATACTGTTCAGAAAATAAATAGAAAGCACTTTTCGCTCATCGGCGGACCTTATGGCGGATCACATTCCGATTTTGCGGCATTCGACACCGTCCTACTCATCGCGGGATCAACTGGTGTTACATTCACTCTACCGATCTTGCTGGACATTGCTCATAGGTCAGCAAATCAGAGGCTTCCTGTACGCAGAATAGTGTTTGCTTGGGTCATAAGGACCATTTCGTGCAAAGATTGGATTGCAGACGAGCTACAACGGGCAACCGAATCGCTACTCAATGTTGGAATTGAAATTGAAGTGCGATTATTTGTGACCTGTGAGCTTGATGCGACGGAAAAATCAACAAAGAAAGCAGGGTGCAAATGCAGGAATTCCGAAGGGCCATGTTGCTGCAGTGATTTAGGTACTGAAGAAAGCCAAGCTGCTCCCAGCACATTAATCACTCAAGGAAGTGATGATCGAGAAATCGGATCATCTTCGGCCGAAAGTCTACGACAAAGGCAGCCGAAAATGGGCAACTCGTTTCTATCTGCGTGCTTCACAATTGAGTCCGGTCGGCCTCAGCTGAAGCCCCTTCTCTGGGACCTACTGGATCATGCCAAGGGAGAAACTGGTGTGGCAGTGTGTGGACCTCTAGGATTAGTGAGCTGTGTTAGAAACACGGTTGCTACTGTTAGTGAGCAGCGCGGGTCAAACAAAGGAACCGGTGCTGAAGGCGTGTATTTACATGCAGAAAGTTTTGCGTGGTGACACTACATCTGTAAAGTTCAGTTATCAACCTGAGCAGAATTTTGACTTCTAAATAATTGAATGATGACCAAATTTAAACTGTATCTTATACAGCCTTTAGAATGCATTGCCAGAATGCAATGAGATTGTGGCGAGTGTAAAAAAGGTTCGACTGCTTGCATAGTAAAGCTAATACACCAGTTTAACTAGAGAATGAATTTGAAACTAGCAGGCAAGCGAAAGGCATGCATAGCAACCTGGCTGCCCAGGGCTTTGGGGGAATCATTGAACAAAGTACGCTGCGCAAATAACGGAAACCCTATCATCAAAGGACTCCCATCCCAATAACATATCACTACATCGAAGATGTAACACCAGAAATGATAATTTTCACTAGGTTTCACTCCGTTCCCCTCACAGGGGTCCCAGCATGGGCTGGCTGGGGTCGGCGATCCTGCCCGCACTGCCCCATCCCACATGTCGAGGAGAAGATCTAGAGCAAGTTCTGGTCCTGCTGCACCAGGTTTTGAAAACAGAAAGCATCCTTGATATGTCCTTGAATGGACTTGACATATCCGATCATGAGCCTTCTCAGAGGGTCTGTGTTATCTGGGGTGCCGGCTCGCGTGTTTTAGTAGACGAAATGAATAAAGTCAATGATTGAATAGACACCTTCTTGCCCGTTCAGCCTGAAGCTTTTCAAAGACTCGGACAACCTGGCGATAACAAGGTTGCACAATGCTTTGATATCAAGTTCGGCGGCGAGGACATAAAGCCGAGCTTGTCCGAGGACGACTCGAAGGAAGTCCTCATGTTTCCAATAATAACTGTATCCAGGTGCCATGTTGGCAGCAGCGCCTTCGCTGGCAGCGGCAGTATAGCCAAGGACAGGAATGTAGTTGTGAGCAGAAATCACATCAATCTGACCAGGGGCTGGATAGTTACCAGCAGCAGCGGCGTAGCTATGAGCGGTGGCAGCATAGATACCACCCGGTGCATTCATGCCAGGTGCCTCGCCAATGCTGCCAGGTCTGACCAGGTGAGAAAGGGCATCGTGACCAGACATGTTCTGTGCGGCTCGCTGTGTCTGCAGCGGCGTGTAGTCTCCATCATAGGAGAATTCACAGAGTCGACAAAATATGTCTATGACGATATCTGGCCAGTCCAGTATATCATCTGGCTCTGCTTCCTTCACTCAAAAAACCATTGACGATCTTTTTCATCTGCTCAGAAAGATCTGCGAAAGCGGCCGAATGGACAACCACTTCTTTCTCATCTATGCCAACCACGAAGGTGATCAGTGGGGACTGGAGCCATATAGTATCAAGTATATATGTTAGACTCTCAGCGTGGTTAATGTTGTTCTCAATGCCAAGGTTCGCTTACATACCTTACGGCAGATGTTTCTATGACGAAGAGTGAAACACTTGATCGGGAATGCAGAAAAAGGATGTAACTGTGCAACAAAATGCGAAGGTATGTATGTCAAACAGGAAGGATGATGAAAAACGTGAAAGTATGTCAGAATGTCAAACAGGAAAGATGTTGATGTGAAAGAAGTAAACAGTGTCGCCGTTGTCACTCTTTTGTCGATCTACAAACAAACCGCGAAACCCGAAAATTCAGGCACCCACAAAACCCAAACCCAACCGCAAATTTCCCCAGCCATACCAATCCCATCCCCATCACAACCTCCACATCACTGCATAATCAAAATGACACGCGGAACTCCTCAAAATCAAAACAGGCTTCGCATCCCAAGCCACAACCCGAACCTGGGTCCTCGCCCCGTCATTCCACCGCGTCGTGTCCTCCCAAAGAACCCGCAGGAGCTTCGGAAGACTAAGGAGTATAAAGCTGCTGCGCGGCGGTGAGTGAATCCAATCCCCTTCGCCCTTTCCATTCAATCTTCTTTCTACGGCTCCATATGAATGGCCCTGGGTGTTTGTGCTGTTCTTCCGACTATACGGGCTGCGCTCGCTGCGCCGGGGGTCGAGAGATGTGGTGTTTAGGACCGTGCTGATATAGGACGTAGGTGGACTTCTTCGATTGTCGCGTTGCCGATTGTGATGTATACATCGTGGATTCTTTATGAGAGGAGTGAGTTTTATTCCGGTGGAATCGATCCCTTATTCTTGGATACGGGCTCGATGGTTATGGAAGTGTGGAGATGCTGACCGCTACAAATCAGTATACGGCGACAAAGCGCCTAAGAAATTGGGCACTTCGTCGACGTCTTCGTCTTCGTCTTCCTCGTCATAGCCAACTGTGTTCCGGGGTCGTCGTATTGTCTTATGACAGGATAATGATAGTCAGAGCATCTCGCCTGCATGTCTTTGGCTGTCCTTCTATGTGGCTGTTGGACTGGGATTTTGTCCTAGTTGTGTACTGTACAGATTATCTATTCCCTACAACTTAATTTGAATTCAAAGAATAGCGAAGTTCGCCAAGAGAGAAAGGAATATGATCCATGCGTATAATATCGTTCCATTTTTATCCAGCCAGCTGGGAATATCGACAATTCAAAAGGCAAAACAGTCCGACTCCGTCCATGCAATGAGCACGATGGAGCCAAGCCCATGTCAAAAAAGGGGGCAAAGGAAAGGAAATGCCAAACAAAGAATCACAAAACTCATCCCAAGGAAAAAGCAGTCCTAGCACCGCATATGCAAAAACTCCATCCATCCATCATCCCGCAACACCCTGCATAGGCAACTGATGAACCTCAACAGAACCGGACCCAGCACTCTGCGGGACAGAAGTAGACCCACTACTCGTAGAAGGCGGTTTAACAGAACGCTCCCGCAGTCTCCTCCCTTCCATCAATCCACGCAAACCACGCTTCTGCAACCCAATCACAGAGCTCAAATCGCCCGTCCAAATCTCCCTCCCGGGACGAATATCCGTATCACGACGATGATGAGACCTCGACGCAGATCGACTCTCACTATCACTCACAAACTCCGAGTCAGACTGTGAATAACTAGCACTAGACGCCGACGTCGCCGTGCTGGCATTACTAATTGAGTCATCGCGATCACCGCGCGAGCGACCGCGTCGCTGCTGCTGAGACTGTGACGATTGAGAAATATTCGTGTCGATGCGCAGTGAGGGGATGCCACGGGCAAAGTTGGCGAGATCGTTCGTACTGCTTGAGGCGGAGATGGATTGTGCGCCTCCGCCGTGTTCGGTGTCGGATGAGTCTGAGGCGTGTAGGACGCTGTTTTGCGAATGCGTTGTCTCTGATACGGCGATAGAGCCGTTTCGTCCTTGAACACCGTTTAGTGCTTCTAGGGTTCCGCCGAGGCCGGAGGTGAAGCCTGTGCCGCGACCGCCGCCGGCAGCCATGGCTGCTGCGTTGAAGACGGCTGCTGCGTTGCGGCCGTCTAGGACTTGGTGGAGGCGTTCGACTGTTGCTTCGAGGAGGCCGTTGACTTGATAGGGCCGGGCGAGTTGGAGGAGGGAGCAGAGGATTTGGGGTGTGCAGAGGGATGAGCCTGGTGGGGGGATTGCGGAGGTGTAGAGGTATTGGACGAGGACTTGGAGGGTGAGAATTGTGTGAGGGAGATAGAGGACGCGTGGGCGGGAGGTGGGAGTTAGGGTGTGGGCGGAGGGGGCTTCAAGGTTTTCCAGGAGTGCTTTAGATGGCACGGAGGGGTTGATAAGGGTCGTTGCGTTGGAGTAGCTGCTGTTCTGGCCGATAGAGGGGGTGATAGTGATGCTCGAGTTGCGGCTCGGATGCATCTGGGATGGGCGGAGGGTAGCTCCGCCTGCAACCTCCTCTTCAGATGACTCTCGCAGTAGCTGGATGAAATAGGGTCCCCATCTTCGGGCTAGAACACGGGAGTTGACAGGGATTCGTTCTCCACCAACAGCTTGGAGTTCCATATCGGACATCTCGTGAAGAGATAGGGCGATCTTGCCGAGTTCATCTGATGCAGCAGAGAGGGGGCGACTCGTCGTCAACTGCGTCAGTTTCTGTTGCAGAGAAGCAGGAACAGAGGGCGAGCTGTATGATTTATATCCAGATGTCGGCGCAGTGCGAGATGGGTTGTTGTACAGGCCAAAAGCTTCCAGTTCCACCATGCAAACATGGGAGAAGTTGATGCGTCGGTGGTTATAGTCATCCACCAAACTGCGCTTTCGATGCCCAAGAATGACAAAAGTGCTGCGACGCGGCCAAAGGATACCGCGATTCCAACTGCCCTGGCCAAAGACCGATCCTCCGGCATCGATCCGGCCCCATGTCAAGGTCTTGAGGTCCAGAGCCCAAAGCGCATACTCCTGCTTGGAGGATGTGAGATAGGTACCGCTGACAACGAAATGACCATTGATGATACCGCCATTGGGGAAACGTAGGCCCGGAGGAGACGCCTGGCTCTGCATCGGTCGTTCGACGAGACGCCCATCCGGCAGGCGTACCTGCAACTCCAATTTGACGTCGAGGAAATTATAATTGGAGTAGATCAACATCGGACAGCCAGGCTCTTCGCTCGGTTCAATGGGCTCATGCGATTCCCTATCCGGGGCAGCGGCTCCAATCTCCGAAACGTCCATGCCGACCAGCGGAGTAACCACACTGCGATAAGCACCACAACTGCGTCCGAGGGGGCTGGTATTGGTCCATTTCAGACTGCGAAGATTGAAAACGCTAATCTGTTCAATGTAGTGGTTAGAGCTATCCTGGCCACCAACGACCACCATCTCGGCGCCTCCAAATCCATCGATGTCCACGCCAAGGGAACCTTGATGGGGCGTGTTAGACTCTGGGTTATGGTGGATCGCAGAGAGCGGCGCACTGGCCGAGGTGAAGCTCGCACTAGAAGGCATAATGGTCGCGCAGTGAGCATATCTCCCTTGCGGCGACTCGTGAGCCGCAACACGAGTCCACCTCCGCGAGGGCACATCGAAGATATGGATATCTGACATGACAACAACTTCCGATTGTGTCTCCGTGCCCGCACCCGGATTGGAAGGATCCCGAGGGGTGCCCGGGGCGGGAGACATGCCACCATACGCAACCAATTTGTTATCACCCAGAGAACACACACTGTGGAAATAGCGTGGGGGCGGAATATCGCCGCCAGCATCGATCTTGGTCCAGTGGCGACGGATCAAATCCAATTCGTAGAGATCGGCTGTCAGCTGAGGGCGACTGCGCGAGAGGACTCGGCCTCCAAAGACGTATAACTTGTCGCCGAGAATGGTGGTGGTTGCGCCAACTAGGGGGTGAGGCTCTTTGCCGGTTGTGCGGCGAACATTGCACACCAGTCCGGACAGGTTGATCGGGCCAGAGGCCTGTTGGTTCTGAGACGGGGAAACCCCGGGCCCAGAGGACTCATCGCGGCTTGCGTCTAGGAAGCCCCCCAGGCTTGACTGGCTTCTAGACATCATCGTGGACAGGGATTCCCCACCGCGAGGGGAATTCCGATTGTGAGGGAGTTGTTGGTTATTATTCCCTCCCCTTGTTGACTGGTTTGTCGGGTCGTAGCTGTATCTGCCACTTGCATATGACAGCTGCGTCCTGTCTCCTTTTTTTTGGCCTTGCTTCCCCTCTTCCTGTAAGTTGTTTGTGGGCGGGTCACGGTCGGGGGG
>JAVMSB010000325.1:0-35371 GCA_031761475.1 Penicillium pancosmium | reverse complement strand
AAAGTGAAGAAGGGAGGGATCTCCCCAGGGGAAAATGTGTGGGAGAACAAGAAACACGACAATCGTGGAAAATGGGAATTTCAGGAAAATTAGGAAGAAGGAAAAGAAGTGGGAACAGGCAAGACACCAAAAAGAGTGGACCAGATTCCCGTGTCAGATCTTATTGACTGCAGGGGTGAAGGGCGCCGCAGAACGGGGCCGATATCAAGGTGTGGTCCAGAGTGTTCCAACGGGTTTGGATAGGTGTGAAAGGAAGGGAGAGAGGGAGATGATGAGGATGATCATCAATGGTCCCGATAGGCAAACATGGAAACCTCCAGATTGGGGAATGGAAGTGGAATGGGCATGAACACGGACATGGATATGGGAATGGGAACATGGGAACATGGGAACATGGGAACATAGGAACATGGGGATACGGAGACGGTGGAGATGGAGTTGGAGATGGATGCACATAAAGGAGGGGGGAGGTGAACTAACCAGTTGTTGATAGATATTCGTGGGGTGAAGGCGACAGGAAAGAAGAAAAGAGGAAGTGGATTGGAATGAAATAGAGTGGAGGGTAAGAGTAGAGTAGATGAGTAGTGTGAAAGGAAGAGAGTTCAAGAAGAGAAGAGACGCGCAGATGAGGACAGAAGAGTGCGGAACAACAACAGGCGCGCAGCCACCCGAAAATGAAAATGATGATAGTTCAGGATTAGAGGGGGGATGCCGATGACAAGACCTCTTTTTTGGGGAAGGGCTATCTCTATCTCTCCCGCTCTCTTTTTTTCTCTTCTTGGACACCAGGTATAAAAGAATACCCCGGGAAGATGGAAAGGAAGAAGACAAGGAAAGGAAAAAAGCGTCGAGGATCCCGAGCCTGCCCCTAGTCCCGATATGTTAATATGACGGATCCTCGTTGTCGAACCAAGGGAAAAAGCAGAAAACTCGTCTGGATCGGATTGCCCCAAGTATTGGGCCGTGACCACTGACACTGACTGGCCACTGACCACTGACCACTGACCACTGGCCACTCTCAAAGTTCTTCCCCTTGCTCGATCTACGGGGGATTCTCTGATCGCACGAGTCAACGAGGGGAGCCTAGAACGAGATCTCTCGAATGGAGTAGGAAACAGTTTACGGAATAGAGCACTACAGGCTGCTTGATGAAAAAAGAGTTTCAAAAATATGGGCTCTGAGAGTACAGTGCATCCATAGCATAATTAATTTGAACGGTTCTCTCGCCAAGCAATGGGCTTCCTCCCGTAATGACGATGAAGAATGTTGTCACGTAAGAGCCACTAGGAGGGATACGCGTTGGCCCCAGGAAAAGAGATGAGGGATTCAGTTCAAATGATGCACGGTTCTTCACTCCCCTCCGATCTGGCTAAAGTTTGGCTGTTGTGTGAGGTTTGGTTTGACCTCCCTCCTTCACGATGAAGGGGACAGGAGATATTGATATAGAATCAAGCCTCTGCTCGCGAGACTACAAAGACAAAAGGTAATGTGAGAACGGCCCAGCCGCAGGAATGGGGCCCTCCGGTGGCTGCTAGTATTTTCCCTCACACCCGAGAACCGTTCATGACGACTGATATCGCAGGTTGTGGTAAAGGTATGGCAAGGGCACTAGCACTGAGAGACTCCACACCCTCCATCCACACGATCCCTGCTTGGGTAAAAAAAAATACGTACGGTCCGGTACCTTGGGTGTGTATCCATGTATGTATGTACATTACCCTCTTAATCTTGGCCCTGTACCACTTCACTACAAGCGAGCTTGACATCCAAGGTAAATGAATTGCCATGTGATGACGACCAAGTATCATCGGGCTCTATCTCTAGGTACAAGGGTGATGTGGCTCTTCATCTAATGTCGATCCTAGTCGGATCAATATATATGTATGACACAGATCAAAGTGGCCACCTTATCCTCCAGGGGTGGTTGGTAGGTGGAAGTCCAATTTGGGGTTAAGACTCTTAAAGTGTGGGCACTAGTCGATGCTATTGCCCGATCGCAGGCACGGAAGACTAGTGAACGGCCATCGAAACAGGACGAACCCGAAACAAGAAAAGCAAAAATTAAAAGGGAAAAAGAAAAGACAAGGTGAAGCAAGGGCATGGACCGTGCCGGTCACCATCGAAACCATGCGCCTGAACCACCAGAGGCAACAGGAAACACAAAAGGCGGCCAGCGAAGCAGATGGTTCGATCCGATACTTTACCATATACATACGATGGTGAGTATCATCGACTCGGAAAAATGGACTCATGTGCTCCGTACACACGGTACAGTCTTTACGGCGGGGGCATCTCCTGGGTAATTTAAACTTCTACCGCCCATTCGGTCCAATGACGATCCAAGCTGCCGAGAAGAATCCGCTGTTGGCCGAGGATGATTTGCTCCCGGCGGCTGTTGCGTGTCGCCACCTTGCATTCAAACGTGCCGGTCAATGGGGTTACCGGACTGGGCAATATGCTCCATGGGAGGTCTTGTATTCTTTGTACACTACCTCTGTAGGTGGCTTGTGGTCGAGTCAGGCCTGGAGGTAGCGCTCGTAGAGGGGGAAAGGGACGGAAGAAGATGGGCCCCTATCCACCATATATGGAGTATCCCGTTACGATCGAGCCATCCTGTGATGGTGCGATCGGGCCCCTCAGGGACTCTTCGCATTCACCACTTCCCCGGCATCTCGCTTCTCCTTTCAGACTGCGCACACACGCGGGTATCATCCGGTTGGCCCACGTTTCGTTGAGAAATACCGACATAGGCACCAGACCGGTAGATTTATACACTATAGTAGCAGCACTAGTGCGACTGTATGACATATATAGGGAGGCAAGGTGAAAAAGGGAGATCTACTAGCACCTACCTGGGTATTAGGTACTATGGATGATGCCAGTGCCAGTCCACTGGCAGTGCCGCCACCAACCTTGGAAATATATACCTGTGATATACTACCTAGGTAGTAGTACAGTATGTAGTGTAGTACTAAATACTATTAGGTATGCAAGCCGATCGCCCCAGATAAACCATGGAGCTGCAGAGGTGCATCACATTCCTCCGATGCATGGCGATTTTAATCGAATTCTTCCCCGTCGATCATTATAATTTGTGTCGAATTTCGACACCGGGGCGATACTCGTAGTCCGTTTCAACTGTCGAAAACCCCGTTACAATTGTGACCTTAGCGGATGACATGCTACAACTCCATTGGGTCGGCTGGTCGCCTACGATCCACCAATGCGACCGGAGAGGGCAGTGGGATGCGCCAGCTCTAAATTTGGGTAGTGTCGAGTAAGCCTTGGGAAAAAGGAAAAAGGAGTTCGAGGGGAATTGTACGAGTATGTACTCCGTACTCGTAGGCAACAATTCATCCCAATCATGACGAGGGTTATCATTGAACACAAAATGGGATACAAGAGAGGCTCTATTTCAGAACTTTCGGTTGATTTCACAAGTACAGAACTAAACTACCACTGACAGAGTAGGTATTCGTCAGCCGACCTCAGATCGTTTGAAATCTCTTGATCCGCATGCGTAAGATGCATGAGGGCGTGAAATCAATGCCGGTCTTGTGCAAGGGGGCCCTTGCCATGGTGTGTAGGCGTTCCCACTAGAGTGATGAGTGATATTCAATTCGTGCCTTCCTCTGCGGCTCCCACGACGTACTGAAAGGGAAGGCGCGACCAGGAACCGATTCGATTACTAATGACTATGACATAAATATTGCCTGAGGCCAACAGTTGTCCATACCCGGCGCGTCGACATTTAGAAGAATAACATTGGAAGGGTGAGGGGATAAAAAGAGGTCCCAATGAATCTTTTATCGTATGCCACCTGAGAAGCTTTCTCCATCCCTTCCCATGCATCGATGAATGGTGTTCCAACCATGTCGACGGGACAATCGGTCCAATCCCATGGGGTTACCACCTCAATAGATATCGCCCGTCACCTGGCGTCAAATGGCTATCATGTAGCCCCGGTGGCTGGACAAAAGAGGCCTTTGACAGATTCATCGCCCCAGGAGGCCCCCAAGCCGGATGCAGGCGTACATCGCATCGCCCTGCGTGGTCCAAGTGAAATATCCAACCCACCGATCCTGGAGTCGGTCCCATTGGACTTTGCTCGAGCCTCGTTGGCCCCTCTTGTAAACCGATTTACCGCCAGCGCTATCCATCTAGGCCCGGGCGCCAGCGGCTTGGAGGAGGAGCATAAACTCGGAGAACCCGCACCGGGACCCAGTCAGAATCCCCTATTGTCTCTTTCGCATCCCAAATACGGACTTCCTTCGGCTCTCAAGGCCAACTTCGCTGCATTGGGGGTCACCTCTATTTACGCTTGGCAAGCGTCCTGTCTCTTGGCGCGGGGTCTATTATCTGGCGAGCGACATTTGGTCTACACAGCCCCCACTGGTGGAGGCAAGTCCCTAGTGGCGGACGTGTTGCTGCTGAAACGGATCATCGAGAATCCTACCCGGAAGGCCATCTTGGTTTTGCCCTACGTTGCATTGGTTCAAGAGAAGCTTAAATGGCTGCGTCAAATTGTTCAGGGCGTGGAGAAAATCATCCCAGACGACGAGAATGAGGACGATGGTGACAATCTGCATTTCGCTCGCAAACGATGGAAGCGATTACAAAAGTCCGTCCGAGTGACTGGGTTCTTCGGCGGAAACCGGACAACTACGACATGGGCGGATACCGACATCGCCGTTTGTACCATAGAGAAGGTGCGTTGCCTCGAGAGTGTCATTGTATACAATTTCCCTTTATTGACATGAGACTTCTAGGCAAACTCGTTGATAAACACAGCAATTGAAGACTGTAGCATTGGTGACTTGAGTGTTGTGGTGCTCGATGAGCTGCACATGCTTGACGATGAACATCGTGGATATTTGTTAGAGCTGATGGTAACGAAATTGCTGTTGCTCCAGCAGGATATTCAAATTGTGGGCATGAGTGCTACTCTTTCGGTACGTTGGCGAGCCTTTTCTCTTCGCATTGGAGATTTCTAATACAGGAACAGAATACCGAGATGTTGGCGCAGTGGATGAATGCCAAGTTCTACATTTCCACCTATAAACCGGTTCCTATTGATGAGTACCTGGTTTACGAGAATGTCATCTACCCAGCCGCGACATCAAGGCAGCTTTTCCAAACAGCTTCCAAGTTGACAGCAACAGTATCAGCATCGAATACATTGCGAGACTCGATCCCCCCCCATCGGATTATTGAAACGTCTACTTACAAGGAGCTCTCCAATTCTGCAACGAATTCAATGGTGGCATTGGCAGTTGAGACCGCTATTGCAGGGTTTGGAGCATTGGTCTTCTGTGGTAGTCGGGGGGCATGTCAAGTCCACTCTGCCACCATAAGTGAGGCGATGCCTGCATTGACTGAGGGTTCTGATGAAATGAACAAGCGACTAGACCTCTTGGCCGAGTTAAGAAGTCTCTCCTGCGGCTTGGACCCGATTCTTCAAAAAACAATCATTAAAGGAGCTGGATTCCATCGTCAGTAAATGCCCGAAAAATCTCGTGATCTCGCAAGACTGATACCAGTAAAGATGCCGGCATGACAACGGAAGAACGGGAGCTGATTGCCCAGGCTTACGACCAAGGCGTACTAAGAATTCTTGTGGCGACTTGCAGTCTTGCCGCTGGCGTGAATCTTCCTGCGCGAAGAGTCATCATCAACGGCGCTCGAATGGGGCGTGAATTGGTGGGGCCCGCAATGCTGTGCGACCATCTCTATGTTATATCTGCGAGGAATTTAAGCTGACCATGACAGACGTCAAATGTGCGGACGAGCTGGGCGCAAAGGCAAGGACAGCTCTGGTGAAACATATCTGATCTGTGTCAAGGCCGACCTTGAGGCGGTATGCGATCTATTGGATGCTGATATGCCAGCCATCGCAAGTTGCTTGGCCCCTGAAAAAAGAGGCCTGAAAAGGTACACCCCTTTTATTTGTGATCTCATTGGACCCAGAAAGCTGACATTTGTAGGGCGCTCCTCGAGGCTGTAGCAACAGGATTGGTCTCGGGATTCGAAGCAATCAAAGAGTACGTGCGCTGTACTCTGCTCTTCCTCTCACTCGACAAGAAGTTGGTGTACAGTATCATGGATTCCGCTCTGCAAGAACTCATTAATGAAGGCCTTTTACTTTTGAAAGACGACGAGTCATATGGTGCGACCCTGTTAGGCCAGGCAGTTGTGGCCTCGGCCTTTTCTCCTGAAGATGGTCTTTACGTGCACGAGGAACTCAAGCGCGCACTCGAAGCATTTGTTATGGATGGTGATATGCATGTATTCTACATGTTCACTCCTCTGCAGGTGGCTATGAGCAATCCAATCGACTGGCAGGTTTTTCGAGATCAGCTGGATCGCTTGGATGAGAGTGGCCTCCGTGCCCTTCAATATGTCGGCGTCCAACCGGGCTTTGTAAACACAATGTGAGTGACCACACGCCCCAGTCACACAACGATTTCTCTCAGCTCACATGGCTTTTGTATTTGGTAGGGTGCAATCTGGGGCATCATTGAAGGGAACAACCCCAGACCAGCTCAAACAAGCCCGTGTATACCGTCGCGCTTACACTGCATTCCAACTTCGCGACCTGAGCAACGAAGTCCCTCTGGCAACCATTGCTCAACGTTACAAAACCCCCCGTGGATCTATTCAGACTCTCGCACAACAATGTCACGGATTTGCCGCCGGGATTGTCAAATTCTGCCAGCGCATGAATTGGGGCATGTTGGCTGCTGTATTAGACCACATGCGCGATCGCCTGGAAGCTGGCGCGCGTGCCGATCTACTCGAGATGGCGCAGGTCACATTTGTCAAGAGTTGGACTGCGAGACTGCTTCGGGAGAATGGGTTCAAAGGCCTGCGGTCTTTGGCCGAGGCGAATCCTAAAGATCTCGTCCCAATTCTCATGATGGTATGTTATGCTGTCCCTCCTAGAGATCGGTGAAGGGAGATGTCAATACTTATGCGGTTAGGTCAATCCCCGGAAGACACAGAAAAATCAGCTTTATCCAACTGAAGCAGAACGGTATGCTGCGAAATTGCTGACCAAGGCAGAGACTATTGTTGCTTCTGCGAATAAACTTTGGAGTATGTCAAATCATCGTAGTGGAGATAATGGCTTGCTAATGTTACGCTCTCTCTAGACCGGGAAATGCAAGTTGAGCTAGAGGAATGAGCTATGAACCAAGGTATACTTGGCATTTGATTCGGTGCATGATAGGATTTCGTTCAAAGTTTGCATATGCATAAGGCGTTATTGATACTTTCATGTCCAGAGGGATATCCCTCGATCGTTCTCAGAAATGTCATCACATACAAATGATTGAATTCGAGTTAATTGACCTTGGAGATTGATAAACGATGATACTAGTATAATATTTGCAATAATATGTAGCTAAGATAGGCCAATTACTGTATACTCAAAAGCCGTTCAAATCATTCTGCGCATTGATCGCATCCCCCTTATCCACAAAGTCCAGCAAGATAGCATTTGGCGCGCGATCATACAGCCCTTCGCATAAACCAGCCTGCCCTCCGATACTACCATCGCCCGTGGCTGCGTTGGTTTCTCCCGCATGCTTGCGGTCCGGAATCTTCACGCCGAAGATGTCCACGTCTAAAAAGTGATTCACGATGTACATGCGGCCTGATGCGGAGGCGCCGGAGGGTCGGTCGATGGCACAGCTTGAGAAGGACGAGTCGGTCACGTCGTAGGCTGTTTCGAAGTAATAGGCGAACTCGTCAAGGATGTAATCCACCTTTTTCACATCGGCACCGTAATCTATGGGATTGTGTCATCAGAATACATTCAGGTAGGTGAGTGGAGATATTGCTTGGCTCCTTGACGGTTTTATTCGGGGCTTACCTAGAAAAACGACCAATCTTTTTCCACTTGATATCAGCTCTCCGATCGTAGGCCATTTATCAATAGCCAATGTATCTGGATTTGAAGACGGAACAAATGCGTAGTCGGTAATTCCACTGCTGGAAAACGTATCTCCAAACTCGGTGATATCTACCGAGTCCCCGTTCGTGAGGAGGAGAGTGATGACTTCGTTTGCGTTTGAATCGAGCCAGTCCTTGACAGTGCTCAAAAATGACTCTAGTTTCCCTGCATCTTCGAGAAAACACGAAGTATGGCATAACTCTAGGACTTTGTCATCCAGGATGGAATGGTGCGTCTGTGCCTGCAGGAACCGCACGCCCATGTCGAGCTGCGCTTTGATATCGATGTTCTGGTTCTGCTGAGGAAGTTCTCCAACAAAAGCAGAGTCGTGCGAGCCCACGAATGTGACATTTGAATAGGAACGGTCGCAATACTCTGCGCGGCCGTTGCAGGTCGAAGCCGTTGTGTCGGCGGACTCTCTGGCGCGTAAGCTGCCCACCTCCGGGGCACCCCAGCTGGTTGGGACGAGCAAAAGAGTCCCGAAAAAGATTCTCACCAGTGCCATAGGGTTCGGGTTCATTTTGACTGGGTATTGACTATGCTTTGTGGTGTTGACAAGGGATAGCCACAGGTCGGAAACCGAAGCGGAACCAGAGTAGATATTTGGGCTTCGAAGAATTATTCCGAATCACCAGATCTTCTCTTCTGTCGTGACTACTGTCCTGATGCAGCAGAATGGGGTTGTGACTGATTCATATGCGTAGTAACCACGGGTTGTGAACAGGGAGGTGACCAGCTCCCCAGCATTCCACATGCCGGCGATCCCTAGCCCAAAAGGAAAATAGACAACTGATTTAGAACAAGGCCTCATGATCGTGCCGGCGAGAGTGATATCTAGCGCCGACTATCGCTTGGTGGAGCTAAAAGGCACAAATAGGATACAGTATCCCGCATCCCCTTGTGACTCGATGTAACGGCAGGCCCCGCACATTCAAGGACAGGGATAAGAAAGGTAAACACTACCCGCAGAAAGCGGCATAGTGCCTGCTTCGGGGAGTGCCTTGAGACGCCACCTGGGCATGAATTCTATTTCAAAGGGACGATCGAAGCAAGTCATGCAGGTGCATGACGGCGGCTCCGTGGTCGCATAGGGGCCAGGACAGCCGGCCAATGATGGAAGGGTTTGGGGGCATCCAGGAGGATTCATTGGTGATTGGTGACAGGCGGGCGTGGTATAAAATATATCTGCCCCCTTTTCAGCTGTATCGTGAGTCTTTTCTTGCACTTTTTGCCTTCAAGTTTGCGATGGAAATAGCTCATGCAGTGTTGCTGGCGTTTGGAGAATTGAGTATGGTTGAACAGGTGATCTATATATTGACGGTGGAGGGATGGACACAGTGGAACTTGAAGCGGCTATTTGAAGAGAACCACGCCAGTAATGTATGGATTCTAAGTAGTTAGGTCAAGTCAAAATTTGACATGCGGGGATTAACTCACCATAAATTTAAAAATGAATCAGAATGATGGAGGGGAGAGAGAGAATACCTAGGTAATTTGGTATATTGGTATCTATGTCCAACAGCCACAGTGGCTGAGCTCGGGCCGATCCAGTCCAGGCCAACTTGGAACTGGGGAGCTCCTTCCGCCTGGGCAAAGGCAGCTGAGAGTGCCAAGCGCCACCAATTCCAGGCAGAAGGTGCTCACTTCTCCGACTACTCCGACTCCACATGTTTACCACCTCCGAGCCGCACGACCCCGTTCTCATCCCACACTGACACCTCCGATCACCCTCCCGATTTTACTCTTTGCGACCGCGCTCATTTCACATCCCACATCACCTCGCTGGCTTGTCCACGCTCTTCCCCTGACGCGGCGCCAGCAATGATCATTCGACGACCTTCTTCATGAGCTCGATGGCTGAGGGCAGTGAAGGCTGGGTACGAGAGGATGAGGATAAGCTTGACCTAGGCCAGGACGCTGATGACTCCCAACTACTCGATCATGGCGCCACCGATCACCCAGGGCCTTCCCCGCAGGAGTCGGTCGAGCACGACTTGGAGGAATTGGAGGAGCTGGGCGAATTGGACACGATAGACAATGCGCAAGACCAAGCATCGGAGAGGACAGTACAGCCCGGAGATGCTGAGCTTCCACAAACTCCACCCAACCGATACACAGAGTTTCCGGGGGCTTCAGGAAGCATCGATGGAACATCCTCTACTCCGGATGACTCGCCGTCCCTACATGTAAGCGCCGCGATTGGCCCATGCGTTAATGGTAATAGCCTACTAATTGGCGACAGGGCTCCGTTATCTCCTCTCAGAGTAGCAGCGCTCTGGCTTTAAGAGGTTCCTCACGATTTAGTCCGAGTCCGAGTCCAGCGCATCGTCCGTTCGATCTCCGCTTTCAATCCCGTCTTTCCTCATCACCGCTCGCCGCATCAAGAACTGGCTCGCCTTTCCTCGCACACCTCCATTCCAGACAGTCCTCTATCACTAGCCAGGTCTCACCCACCCCTGAATCTGACAATGACACGCCTCAGAGTCCCTGGGATGTGGTCCGGTGGACAAAGCTGCGCAAGATCACCGGCCAGGCCTTTTCAGAAATCGGAAAACGCAACTTCGGCCGGCCAACCTGCCTGGCGGTTTCAACCAGCATTGTGGTCGGTACTTCCAAGGGAATTATTCTAGTCTTTGACTACCAACAAAGCTTGAAGCACATAATTGGAACCGGAACCAAAGGTTTGTCGAGAGCTTTCCCTCATTGTTTCTCGTTCATGCTGTTAACCATATACCAGCTCTGGAATGCGGCCAAATAACTGCATTGGCGCTGTCTGCGGATCATTCTACTGTAGCTGGAGGTCATGAGTCGGGTGATATATTCACCTGGGAAATATCGCGGTCCGCAAAACCTTTCCTCCATATACCGCCAATTCCAGCGAACCAAATAGAAACCCGGGTCTCCGATGGCCACATTGCGGGCGCATCTGTCATTCATATCGGGTTCCTAGGCACTAGGCGTACTGCCATTGTCTCGGCAGATACAAGAGGAATGGCCTTTTCGCATCTGGCAACGCGAGGCATGGGCGCAGTTGGGCGCACCATGAAAACAACAAGGATCCTTGGTCGATATCCACAGATGGCACCGGAAGAGCGTCGACGAAAGCCCAGCTCGGTCCTGGCATTCTCTCCCCTTCCCCTCGGCAATGTTGAGCAGCCTTCTGACCCCTTAGGGCTTGTCGCCATGTTGACACCTTATCTCTTGGTCATCGTTTCCACCACTCCGGTTGCTCAGACACAACACAAAGCACCTCGACCAAAGGAGGTTCCGGCTCACAGTGCTATGACTGGGGCATTGGCTTGGTTCCCAGCTATTCGGTTAAAGGGGAAAGATAGCCAGACATCGAATACCAAACTGGTATATTGCTGGTCAAATGTCTTGACGGTGCTCGAAGTCTCAGAAGCAGAATCTGATGAACCTATTGACAAAGACAAGCCGCCTAGCCTGGTCTTCCAAGCACGTAGTAGGTGGAAAGCGGACGAAGCCATTGTTGCTGTTCAATGGTTGAGCCGTTCCGTGCTGGCCGTTTTTACAATAACTCAACGCCTCCTGATTCTCGAGGACTATTCAATGCACGTGACGGATTCTATCGATCTTGCATATCGACATATCTATCATGTCGATCTCTTCTCGTCACAGCTTCATAATCTGGTGGAACAACTCGATGAAGAAGATACGTCAATGCACGGTGTGGTGGCTGACGCATTCTACATGAGTTTCCGTGCCTACAAGGGGCGCTTGTTTTTGCTTGGATACAATGAAACTCTTGTTGGAAATCTATCAAACTGGGCAGATAGACTCCTGGCTCTGATGGAGGGTGGTGACTTCATCGGTGCCATCCGATTGGCGACCTTTTATTACACAGGCACTGCAGAGAAGCTTACAGTTGGCCTCCCCGAAGAGGATAATCTGAGACAGCCGATTGTCCAGGAGAAACTGTTGGAAATGATCTCTGCATCTCTCAAGTACGCTTTCGGTCGCAATACCGAGGCGGACAACGGGCGGGTTGGGAACCCACAACTCGAGGAACTCGCCGAAGTATCGATTGCCGCCTGTATTTGCATGGCAGATGAAGAATTTTTGTGGGAGGAAGTCTTTGTTTGGTACGAAGAACATGAATCTGCGGGGATTTTCCTGGATGTTCTTGAGCCCCGTATCGTCGATGGAACCATTCGCTCTCTTCCTCCTACGGCAGTCAAAGCCCTCATCGACCATTTTGTCCAGACTCATCCTGCTGGCCGACTAGAGGAGACCATCTGTCTTCTGGATACTACAACCATGGACATTGACCAAGTGACGACGCTATGTAAGCAACATAATCTGTACGATGCATATGTTTACGTTTGGAACCGCTGCCTAGCGGACTATGTGGGCCCCCTGGAGGACCTTATACAACTCATTCCTACCCAGACCGAACCCTTGGCCAATGGAGACTTCACGACAGAAATGTTAAAGCACACCAACGCGATGAAAATATTTCCCTATCTATCGTTTGTTCTCACCGGTCGCATTTATCCCACTGGCGATCATCTAGACGAGGTCGAGGCGTCGCGGGCTAAACTCGCTTTGTATCAATACCTCTTTTCGGGCCATCTGTCTGGCCCAGGATCTGGCATTACTTCCGACAACACCGATTCATTCTCCCCTCTCCGAGCAGTTCTCAAATTCGATGCGTCTAGTTTCATGAGTATGCTGAACGAGGCATTTGAGGATAGCTTCCTGAACGAGCCTGATTCAGAAGACGGCCCAACCCCAGGTGCATCGATCAATCGACAGTATCTGATTAGCATTTTGCTTCAAGTGATGGAGGAGTCCTCATTTTCACCTACTGATACCATTTACCTGGATATGTTTGTTGCACGCAATCTACCCAAATATCCTCAGTATATCCTTCTTTCGGGAACAACTCTCCATCAGGTTCTTGTCCGGCTATGCCAGTATCCGGAAGAAGACATGGCAGATGATTGTGAGCTAAGCGTGGAATATTTGCTATCTTTCTATCACCCACCAGATATCCAAAGTATGATACCTTTGTTCAAGGAAGCTCGATTTTTCAGGATTCTCAAATCGACATATCGATCTGAGAAACAATACCCGCAATGGATCCTGACATATCTGGATGATTCGAATGGCAAGGAATCTATCTTCACTGCTTTACACGACTGTCTTCGCTCGGGATCAAGCCTGGGAAAGAAGCAGAGAAGGGATGTGGTAGATGTGGTGAAAGAGAATGCCCAGCAAATCGCTGCCATTAATGTGAACCAGGCTGCTCAGACAATGCAAGACTTAGCACCTGAAACACACACAAAGTTTCTCCAGGTGCTAGACGAGGATGCCTACAAACAATACCAGTATCTCCTAGTCCTCGTGGAACCTCAAAGTCAAAGTGGGGACAGTCGGCCTTTTCCCTCGGTGGGGAATTGGATGATTGAACGCTATGTACAGCTGCTTTGCAGATTCAACCCACCACATGTGGCTCAATTTGTCGATGGTCTACGGGTTGGCGATATTCACCTAGAGAAGCTGCTTCCCTCTATCGAAGAAAGTGGAGCGATTGATGCAGCGGTCATTCTGCTTGCGCGACAAGGTCAAGTGCGGCCTGCCCTTGACCGTCTCATCGCGCACTTGGGTACGCTAGAATCAGCCTTGGTAGGCATCATTCAAAGTGTCCGCGAAGCCCCAGACACGGCTAGCACGACCGAGGCAATTGATGATCTCTTGGAATCCTTGAACAAATATTCTGGAGTCGGAACTTGGCTTTGCCAGGGCCAGACCAAGACAGCCAAGCAAACCCGGCCTAATACGAATGGACATCGTGGTACATCTCCGCTTGAACAGCCTCTGGCATTTGATGAGAGCCTCTGGCTGGACCTCATCGAGGCCGTGGTTCGCACCGCAAGCAGTGTCTTCGCACTTATGCGGGACCACCAGGTCAAAGATGACGCGCAAGCCCAGACCGACCAACTTCTGAGTGGCGAGACTGGAGGATTAACGACATCTTTCCGAGCCCTGGTTCAACAAGTCTTCACTGCTTTGTTGAATA
This sequence comes from Penicillium pancosmium, assembly GCA_031761475.1. Lineage (NCBI taxonomy): Eukaryota > Fungi > Ascomycota > Eurotiomycetes > Eurotiales > Aspergillaceae > Penicillium > Penicillium pancosmium. Next base: position 21,374 of record JAVMSB010000325.1, on the reverse strand, counting down.
GCACCGTTAAAGGTGGTGGGCAATCAATGAGTGAACGCACCGACCTGTCGTTCCTGCGTATCCTGCGGTCGTTCCTGACCCGGGCCGCCAGTTGGTCACCCTCGTTACTTGAGCTGCGGGCCGTCCTCGCTTCCGTCTTCTCTGCCTACTCCTACGAGAGGTCACTTCTGACCCTTGCCAACGGTATGCTTGATCGCGATCTCTTTGTTCATGTGGACGAAGTCAGTCGACTTCGGCAACATGGCTGGCGCCCCCGTGGACAGGTCTGTGAAGTCTGCCACCGACGAATCTGGGGACCTAGTATTGGCTCCCCACACTGGGCCGCATGGGAGAAGAAGCAGAATGATGACCGAGAGCGTCGCATCGCCAAGCGTCTTGAAGAGGGTTATGATCCGGCGCTTGAAAGGGGAAAAGGCAAGGCTGCTGCCGTAGGTTCATTTCGGCCATCCCATCTGCTGACCTCCGAACCCACGGGAGTCAATTCTGCTGAGCACGAGCACGATACTCTCGATGAAGAAGAGGGGCCAGGGACCAGCGTGTCTGGACCCCTCGAGAAGACCCCCCCTGAACCGGTGGTAGTCTTCTCCTGCCGGCATCTTTATCATCGACAGTGTGTTCTAGACGCGATTCGAACTCCGGGACGACCCACTGAGCAGCCTGCAGCATTTCAGCGCGAGAATGCCGACTGGCCTGTCACTGAGCTATTTTGCCCAGCTTGTAAATAGGTTTCTACTGGTGGCGACCCTTTCTACGTTCCGCTTTCCCCCCTCTCCCCTTATAACGATTGTCCACCTTTTCCATCCTTTGTGTTCTGGTTGGAGGACCTTACAGATGGCCCCCCTTGAGCATGAGCGGGATCTGTCATGTAGGCACTTTTTTTCTTTTCTTTTTAAACACCCCTGCAATATAATTGAGCGTATTTGGCATTTGCTCCGTGTGAGGTAGTTCAGACTAGAGGCTTTCCGAGTTAGATCTACCCATGGCCTCCGCGATCCATGTCGCTGGTCTGTACTTCGTACTCGGACATTTCAGTTCCAGATACTCCGTACTATACTCCGTATGCTCCGTAGTTCCATAGTTCCATAGTTCCAGTGGCTTGCAGATTGCAGGGGCGTGGCTTTCCCCAGGAACGCCCTGTCAGAGTAAATGAAGCCCGAGATGATTTATCTGTGACATCTGTGAATCCATGTGGGTCGGATTGAAGAAATCAGGGCGATCTTCCGTGGCATTGTCCTAATGTAGTATGTGGAGGATCGTGTAGAGTACAGATGCCGTGCTCAGATGGATGGAGATTGCGACCGTGAAATGGGATTTCGTAATGAGTCCATCCGGAGGACCAGACTGACGCGGAAGTGCGTGGATGTACTCTCTCTGCACTATTCCAAGCAGTGTACAGTATACTTGTACTGCAGAGTACCTTGACTGCATCTGTACTCCCTTCGCCACTCCAAAAAAACCCTTCCACTTCCACCTTCCAGTTGCATCTGCCCCTTTTATGCATTTCTTCTATGTGATCTCTCCATCTGCCGAACAGATACCGTCTGTCATCATTCTCTGGTACCGGTGACGAATGGAAGGATGAGAGAAAAAAAATCAAAAGCTTATTCCCGATATCGCGACGGCGTATGCCCATTCGTCGATCATCCTTGCCACCTCCGGCTGAGTACAACCAGTGACACCGCGCAGACGACTCGGCAACAGGGGTTTCTTTTCCGTCCTGCAGCGTTGGGCGAGTCATCAGCCGCGACGCGGAGATCGTCCTTTGGTTCCGAAACATCCAGCCGGACAAGTGCAAACCTTGAGGCGCTTGATGAGTCCGCATGCCCACCCCATCCAACCCCTCCAAAGTGGGTGGACCCTACACTGTATCGCTGGAAAAGAAGGCGGCAGATCATATCACCCCCACCCAATAGGATGCACTAGCGCTGTGAAAGAGATGCATACACTTGTACTATCACCTTGGGGAGGGCGCTACTATCTCCACCCCCCAGCCTTCTTCTTTGAGCAATTGCTTGTCACTTTCCGCCTCATCTGATGCATAACGCGGTACGAGTATGTGTCGTCGTCGACCACCGTTGTCCGCGTAGTCCGCGCAGATGATCCGCTCCCCTTCCCTCCAACCCATCCCAGCCGGTCGAATAATCGGTAACGGTCTGGACCAATTTACGGCCCAGATATTGACGGTGTGGTTCCGAGTTCCACTCCCTGAAAGGTTCCATTGGAATGGACTGGTGGCTGTCAACCTCTTGGCTTGTATGGAGGGACAATGGCTGGAAGTGGATAAGGTCTCATCCTCTAGGACCTTGCGTTTCAAGACTCGGGACCCGCCGTTCGGTCAGGGATCAACCCTCCTGCCGCCGTAGGAAGAGTGCTCCGCGTTTCGCATCTCTCACATGGGCCCTGTCATGCATGTCCCACTGGGGTCTCAAGATCGGGTCGGGTGGGTGCAGAGTCAGGGCCCTCGCCAGGGCCGCCACGCGGTGGGTTCTTTCTCTTTCGGCCTTTTTTTCAGCCCTCCCTGTATAAGAAGTCCGTTTGTCTCACCTTTCTTTTTGAGACTTCAACCTCTCATTTTTAACGGTGTCTAGTCCTTCCTTTGTTCTTCCGGGGTTTTTTGTCCCTTCTTTTTTGATTTACATTCCTTTCTTTAGGTCTATACTTTCCCATTCTCTTTGGACTGTATATTCCGTACCCTTCCTTTACTATTACCCTGTGGGTAGTTTCAAGTCTTCTCGACAATTTACACAAATACTGGACTGCGTCTTTGACAGATTGCGTCCCATCATTCTCTCTTGACTCTTGTCTTTTGCATACATTACCCCGGAACCATGCAAATCCTCAGTACCCTCGTTCCGAGCCTGGGCCTTTTTGCCCAGCTCAGCGCGGCGGCCTATACATTGAAAGACGACTATGGCACCTCTGACTCGTTCTTTGACAAGTTCAACTTCTTCACGGTATGTGCGGCTGTAGTTGAGATTTAAATACGGTCAATATTAAAATTCATATACTGACTGAACCCTTTTGCAGGACTCGGACCCAACCAATGGCTACGTGAGCTACGTCGACCGATCAACTGCTAGCAGCGGCGGTCTTATCAAGTCCGGGGATTCCGTTTATGTTGGTGTTGATACCGTCAACACCGCGAGCACCCCTGGCCGATCGAGCGTGCGTTTGGAGAGCACCAACACCTATTCGCATGGTCTGGTGATTTTGGATCTGAACCATATGCCCGGCAGCGTTTGTGGCACCTGGCCCGCTTTGTAAGTCAATGAGCAATAACACGAATACCTCAGGTCAACCAACTAACCTTTTTTTTTCTTCAAGTTGGATGCTCGGCTCCGACTGGCCCAGCAACGGCGAGATTGACATCATCGAGGGTGTCAATGACCAATCGGTCAACCAGATGACTTTGCATACCAGCGATGGCTGCTCGATCGATAACTCCGGTTTCAGTGGTTCCGTCCAGACCAGTGACTGCTACGTCAAGGCCACTGAGCAGTCTGAAAATGCTGGCTGTGCCATCACTAGCTCCAGCACAAGCGACTATGGAGACGGATTCAACAACCAAGGTGGCGGTGTTTACGCCACTGAGTGGACCGGTGATGCGATTAGTGTCTGGATCTTCCCCAACTCGAGTGTTCCCTCCGATATCTCCAGCGGTAGCCCTGACCCATCTGGCTGGGGTACCCCTTCTGCCAAGTTCGCTGGCAACTGTGACATCGACTCCCACTTCAACAACCTCCAGATTGTATGTTCTCATCCTCTCATCTACGATAATCTTTTGCTAATATAAATCTATCAGGTCTTCGACATTACCTTCTGTGGTGACTGGGCTGGCGACTCTTGGACCTCTGGCACCTGCGCTTCCAAGGCTGACACCTGTATATCTTACGTGCAAAACAACCCTTCCGCATTCGATGAGACCTATTGGGGCATCAACTCTCTCAAGGTCTACCAAGATAGCAGCAGCTCCTCCAAGCGCGTCATTCACCCCCACGCGGCTGCCCACGTTCGCCGAGGCGCCAACGAGCCCATCTCTGACCCCAATGTCCGACGCGACCCGTCAAACGTTCGTCCCGCGCCTCGTCCGACCCGGAAGCACCGCCGCGACCGCTACAAGCACGGCCACGGCCACGGTCAGTAAGCGGGCCCAACTTGGGAGGAATAACGAAGCACTTTTGATATAACGTCAAAATGGACTTGCTGGACATTGACTGTTTTATTCACTTCTTGATCGAGATCTGAGATCTCATTTTTGTTTGCTGGACATTTTTTGAACTATATTTTCTCTTCTTCTGCTAGGACCTGGCTTGTTCTGCATGTGCGGTCTGTCTCTTGTTTTCCATTGGCATGGGACGACCTGCATCTTTTTTCTTGACGATTTTTGACGATGAATTGGGCGATTGATGTTGATTGTTTTTAAATACCCCTTCTAAACCATTCGTTTATATAACCTTGGAATCATTTGAATTGAGATTTGCATCTCAATGCATATATACATCAAATCACTCTGAGTAGCGTGCGTCTCTGGTATAAAGTTTCAACAATAGACAAGGCGAAAAGCCATCCTCCAAACCCAAAGATGGAACAAGAAATAAGTCAAAAGAAAGACGATCCAACCCACCGGCGCTTAAAACCGTGGTATCATAACTTTCTAGCAACGACAACAGTTTCATATGGAGTCAATCCACAGTCTTCCGGCAAAAAAGTCAACTCCGAAAACGAAGATAGTTGAAATCGATCTTCATAATCCGCCCAATCGACCTTCGGCCCCAACCACAAAATCATCTCAACTCCACATCCAAGATGACTATCAAGGTACTTCGTGATCAATTTCGGATCTCGCGGATACACAAACATCCAGACCGCAGCCCGTTCTGCTTCAGAACAAAGACCCCACCCCCCACCAACGACATGCATATCTTCCTCTGCGATGTACCGATTAACGGACGAGTCTACCTCCACACCCTGCACAGTGATGTTGGCATTGCTATGCGTGAGAAGAGACTCCAGCAGTCCTGAGCCGCTGCCGATTGAGAGTGTGAATCTGGGGGCTTGGGGGAGGAGTTGGGATATAGTTGAGATGAGGGTGCTGGATAGGCCGAGACAGCAGTCGGGGAATCTTATTGGTGTGGGGCTGAGTTGGGTTTGTATTCTTTTTATATCCATTGAGGCGTGTTTAATATTTGATAGTAACTTTGTTGGTGATAAATTTGTAGAATGATGGATGGATGTCGGTCATCGTTGGTGGGCTCGGTGACGGATTTACCAAACGGCCGAAGTATATGGACCCGCTTCGAGGTTCTTCTAACTGTTTTAGTATGGCCATTGATTTGTCGGGTTTATCTGTAGGGAATTGGCATTTGCTTTGCGGCTAGCTTATTTTGCGGATCGAAATCCTTAGGGCTGTCTTCATGTCGGAGAAATTTTACGTAGCCCTAGATCTCTGCGTGGCTGAAAGACAGATAGATAGTTGAGATCATCACATATGTACTATTAATGATTTCGAAATACACGCCCAGCGTTAAAAAAATCATATTCATCACATTCAAGCTGGGGGCTTATACCCCAGCACATCCCTTTGGTCATCTGTGAGACGCCCCCATTCAAGCAAAAGCCTGAAGAAGTAGATCTCCATATCTTCCTTGCGTAAGGCGACATCGGTCCATTTACGTCCCTGGTCGGCAATCCATTTCCCCTGTCTTGTATGGGCTTCCATCCGCATCGGAGGTGCCTTTTTAGGATCTTGTCCATTGATCGTCGTCCCAGGAACACCAGAGAAATACGCTAGCGTACTCCAAAGACCATGGAGACGGATGTCGACAGGTACAAAATGCAGCCATGAAATCACACGCGAGTCAAACCACTGTCGGAAGAGTCCGGTGCGGAATGGCAGGCTGCGACTCTGCAAGAAAGGCAAGAAACGACCGCTGAATCCAGCACCGTCAAGATCGAATAGGTATCGGTTAGACCAGTGGTTTTGGAAATCGACCCAGGAGGCCGTTCCCAGTTCGTCGCGCTGAGTATCGCAGTCTCCGCAACGGGTTATGGGGCCGGCGATGTGGACATTTGTTTCGAGATGCAACTCATCAATCGGTGCAGCCCCGTTCATTATTTCGTATTTGTAGGACCGCCCGTCGACGGGAAGGAGAACAGATACTTGGTTATCGGTGTTGTTGTTGACCAGATGGGCGAAGCGTTGCCTTGGAATTCCTTTCCATTGATCAAATCGACTGTAGCCTTCAGATGTGCTGCCCACCCAGTATAAAGAATTGCTCTTTCTTTCATACTCCGGATCTGGATACTCTTCAGACGGGTCATATTTCACCTTGTCCATATAGTTCCAAGGGCTAGGGAAGAGGATGTCGTTGAATCCAGAAAGAGCACTTTGGCTGAAAACTGGAATCAATTCCTGGGATACCTTGAATGAAGCAGGGGATATCAGAAGCCCATGAAGGTATGCTAGGTCTGGTTGATGGCAAAAGTCCGATGCCAGATTGAAGTCAACGGGAAATTGACCCATGGAATGGGGTGACACACAGTCGAGGCAGATGTCATGTCGGTTCCAGATACGCTGGGTACGGGATTTTGAGGAGGGCGGACAAACGGCGCTCACGTATCGATCGAATATACCATTCCACGCACCATCCGTGAAAACAGTCTGGTTCGTTTGATCGATTGGTTCAACTGGATCCCAGTCAGATTGTCGATTTGGTGACCATGTATCCACAAGCCTCTCCGCAGGAATGAATTCTTGTGATTTCGCTTCACGCTTCAAAGTCAAGGCCCTTTCCCACGGTATCGCCACTCGTGGCTCATCATTCAAGTTGAAAACAATATCCATATCAGGTAGATACTCTGAAAAGTTTTCGATCATATCTGCGGCTCCCTTTACCATCCATGCATGGGTTGGCTTGATGCCTTCTTGAACCTCGGGCTTCCCATTTCGAATGCTGATTGCTCCAAGGTCATTGAACGGATTCGTCGCCAGTTTATGTGTCGCTTCTCGAATAGATGCCGGGCTAAGAGCACGGAATGGAAGTAGATTCCTGTAGATTTGATCAAACTCATCGATAACTAATGAAGATCGGTTGGTCGCATATTCGTACCATTTATCAAACCCCCTAGACAGATGTTAGTCGTTATTCGAAATGCCAGATCATGAAAACAGGCAATTGATACTCACGGAGGTGGATGCCTTTGATAACGCTTTTGATACTCCAAAACAGCATCTTGCAAGGTCTGACTGGCGCCGGCCCCAGATAGATAATCTTCATACTGAATGTTTGCTTCGTGGATTAAAAGATCGATCGGGTGTGTGTGAGAAAAGTGGTGCTTGGTAGAGGCAGCACACAAGCCAAAAAGACAGAGAAGAAGGACGAAGGCCTGCAGTAAAACGTTTGTGCGGAATAGTGCCTTGGATTCTTCATCTGAAATGATGCGGGAGAGAAGAAATAGCACTGCTGCGATCGAAGACCCAATCAATGGAAAGACAGTATGAGCTGTCGAGATGTAGGGGAGCGGCATTTGCTCCACCAGTAATATTGAAGTTGCCGAGAAGTAGATGAAAACGAAGCCTCCTAGGATTGTCAATCCTAACGCTCCAAATTGGGGCAACTAGTAAATTAGTATCGAAACATTTTTGAACCAACAGGGCAAGAACTTACCAATTGCCAGGCTGACACAGCTAAGAGCATTGTCAGCGTCGCTTGGCTCAAAGCGCTCCGTGCATATCTCGGGTCTAGCAAAGGCTGAAGAATAAACTCAGGACGGCTGTTGGAAACAAAACATCCAATAATGGCCCAAAGAAGAGAAACACCCTAAGGGTTATCTGTTAGACTATGCAACTCTATGCTTTTGAACGAATCATTAACTTACGACAAGGCCTGCTCCTAAGGAGAGGATGGCTCTTTTTCGTCTGTTACCCTCAAACCCGTGATTATTCTGGCATAGCTCAGCAACCCCGATGATCAAAAGAGAGTCCAAGAAAATATTGAGGAGCTTGAAGCCCCGTAATCGCACTGCGCCGTGAAGAATGATAGGGCAAACGTAGGTGGATTGACCTCCGGCGTAAAACGACGAGGCGGAATAGCCACTCAAAGAAAGGAACGCTGCAGCCAGAATTCCTCTGTATGCGCTCTGTGTCAGGTAATAGAAACCCCCTCTGAAAGTGGAATAGACGGCTTGGATAGGTCGGCTCTTGGAGGGCCGAGACGAAACATATTCATTTTTTGACCGTGTTCGTTGATGTCGCCAGTAGTCGTACAAAGATATTAAGAAGGGAACGGTGTACTATATATTGATAGGAGATTAGACATCTGTGACAAAGTCGCGACAGCCCTCTTTGTACTTACAGCATATCCTGCTGGAGCGCATTCTGTATTAAGAGAGACTTGACGGAATGTCTCAATCCTCAAAGAGCATGCGGCTACTAAAAGGCCAAGATTGCACCAGTATCGATATGGGGACGGCGCGGACGGCGTGGACTCCTCTGGACTTCCTAAGATGGGGCTCGATGGGGAAGATAGCGAGCTGCGCGACGAGAGTTCGAACTGTTCAGCGAGCGGAATGCCGAACCGCTTACTGGTGGAAGATATCCGGGGCGTCGCCGGGAGGAAACGGCCTAGGGCCAGAAAGACTGCACCGGTTATGAAGCACGCCAGTCCGGCAGTACTCACCGGACGGTCTGAGAAGTTAGCCTGTGTCACTTCTCCAAGAACAAGAGCAAGGGCAAGCTTACCAAAAGCGAAGGTGGAGTTGTAGGAGGTAGTCAGAAAGAAGGAGCTTATAACGAACACCCTAGATAATCGAAAATTGTCAGTTCAGCAGTTGAACTCTAGCTCAGGTTCGGCATGTAATGCCATCGCTGGAAGCTCACTTACCCCACACAGACCTTGAGTCCAGTTTCCGCAGAGAATGGGACCATCTTGCGCCGAGGATTTACCGGTTCAGTATCGACTCGCAGCCCATTGCGCCACGATTCGCAGTTGGCATCCGACTCTGAGGGCGGAATAGTATTCAGCGAAACGTGCGAAGAGCACAGGGAGAGAATTCCGGACAGGATTCAAGGGACAGGGCCTGCAGTGGAAACCCCAGGGGATTGGCATTATCTGCGTGGCCCAGCCAGGTTTCGACGGGCAAAGGCCATTGGCCGGACAGCTAATCAGGAGCGGCATCATGGTGGCTCCTTGGCGATCAAGTTGCGTCAACTGGGGCGTTTAATTTTCCTTGGAAGCACGTAACCATGGGCCCTGTGCGCCGGGCCTTAACAATACAGGATAGTGTACGGAGTACCACACAACTAAACCACCACTAATATAGTTAGCGTTAATAATGAGGAGTAAATTCATGCTGCCGTGGGCACTCCCCATGAGTAGGGTAGGCTTCACAGATTTGTACTCGTACAGGCCAATGAAACAGGTGGAGTTCATCAAATTGGCACCGTGCGAGCCAACTCCTTGTTTTTCACTGGGAATGCGCTTAAACAGCAAAGATATGCCGAAGTGGATCGGCATCCAGAACCAGGTCAATCGAAACTTGGCTCCCGCCCCCTGCCCCAGGCGGCTCCACTTGGGGCCTGTCTTGACATCGTGTGTGCACAGACTGGTTGTGAGGCGCACGGCGTGGATGGCGACGTTTCATAGAACCCAACTCGAATACTCGTAGAGTTATTATTGACTATCCCAACTCGACCAAAAGAGATTGTTGGCTCAAGAGCACGCGTCATCGGTTGAGGCGATTCGGAAGAAAGTGGGGATTCCCAGGTGAAATAAGGGTCTTGGGTCTGATTTCACCAATTGGGAAAGGATCGATGGATCATGGAGGGTGCCTTGTTGGCAATGCTATGTCATGTCACGTGGTATCGCATACTGTCATGTGATTAGTAGTCACAGGCTTAGTCACGTGTCTATAGACGGTCAGGTGATCTATAAGGCGGTGACGGAACTTGACTCAAGAAGAAGGCGGTCCGGCACTGCAGTATGCGGATCGGACCAGACCAGAAAAAAAATTATAGCAATCCAAACGGGTCCAATTTTTTGTTGTTTAATTACCAGCAACTCGATTTTGGTGGTCATTCCCCGCGAAGCCACAGACTTGCAGGATTCGACCTGCTCAAGTCAATCTCCTTCTTACTTCCCGCGATTACCGAACTGACAGCGAGCGTCAAGCCCCGATCAATCTCGCGGTCAGCTCCGCACCTTCATCATGCCGCGCAAAGCGATTGACTCGCGCATCCCCGCCCTCATTCGGAATGGCGTCCAGGAGAAGAAGCGTAGCTTCTTCGTGGTTGTTGGTGATCGGGCCAAGGATGTGATTGTCAACCTTCATTATATCATGTCGAGTGTCGATGTGAAGCAGAACAAGTCGGTACTGTGGGCCTACAAGAAGGACCTTCTGGGCTTCACTAGCCATCGCAAGAAGCGCGAGGCCAAGATCAAGAGTCAGGTCAAGCGTGGTATTCGGGAACCGAACCAGGAGGATCCGTTTGAGCTGTTCATCACTCTCAACAATATTCGCTATGTCTACTACAAGGAAACCGAGAAAATCCTGGGTAACACCTACGGCATGTGTATTCTGCAGGATTTCGAAGCCATGACCCCCAACCTTTTGGCACGTACCGTTGAGACTGTCGAGGGAGGTGGTATGGTTTTGCTGCTGCTGAAGAGTATGAACAGCTTGAAACAATTGTACACGATGTCGATGGATATCCACTCGCGATACCGAACCGAGGCACACGATGACGTGGTCGCTCGATTCAACGAGCGCTTCATCCTTTCTCTCGGAAGCTGCGATTCCTGCTTGGTTGTCGACGACGAGCTGAACGTATTGCCCATCTCCGGCGGAAAGAATGTCAAGCCGCTCCCCCCTCCCGAGTCAACGGACGATTCGAGCTCGGGTACCAAGAAGGAGCTGAAGGATATCAAGGAGAGCCTGGCTGAGACCCAGCCCGTAGGACCTCTCGTTCAGCTGGCTCGTACTACAGACCAGGCCAAGGCACTTCTGACGTTCGTCGATGCAATCGCCGAAAAAACCTTGAAGAGCACAGTGACACTTACTGCTGGACGTGGACGAGGAAAGTCCGCAGCTCTGGGTGTTTCGATTGCCGCTGCCATCGCTCACGGATATAGCAATATCTTCATCACCTCTCCCAGCCCTGAGAACTTGAAGACCCTTTTCGAATTTGTTTTCAAGGGCTTCGATGCACTCGGCTATCTCGACCACGTTGACTACACCATCCTGCAGTCTACCAACCCCGACTTCAACAAGGCCATTGTCAGAGTTAACATTCACCGCAATCACCGTCAGACCATCCAGTACATCCAGCCTCAAGATGCGCATGTTCTGGGCCAAGCGGAACTTCTAGTTATTGATGAAGCCGCTGCTATTCCCTTGCCCTTGGTGCGGAAATTGATGGGTCCTTACCTCGTGTTCATGGCGTCCACCATCAACGGTTACGAAGGAACTGGTCGATCCCTTTCTCTGAAGCTGATTCAACAGCTTCGTGAACAATCCCGGGGTGGACTCAAGGCCAACGATACTGATGTTGCTGATCGCAGCACCGGAAAGGTTTCCAAGAGCACAGACCAGAGCCTTGGTGGCCGTTCACTCAGAGAGATCACGCTCGCAGAGCCGATTCGTTATGCCCCTGGTGATTCTGTTGAGAAATGGCTGAACAAGGTCTTGTGCCTTGATGCTACCTTGCCCAAGTCTCGCATGAACACACAAGGCTGCCCACACCCATCGAAATGCCAGCTTCTTCAGGTGAACCGTGACACTCTCTTCTCCTTCCATCCCGTTTCGGAGAAGTTCCTGCAACAGATGATGGCCCTTTATGTTGCTAGTCACTACAAGAATACTCCTAACGATCTTCAACTCATGAGCGATGCCCCTGCACACCAGCTCTATGTACTTGTCCCGCCTATCGACGAGGAGGCCACGAAGCTTCCGGAGCCGCTCTGTGTGATTCAAGTTGCTCTGGAAGGTCGTATCAGCAAACAGAGCGTTCTCAACAGTTTGAGCCGTGGTCAACGTGCTGGTGGTGACTTGATTCCTTGGTTGGTCAGCCAGCAATTCCAGGATGAGGATTTCGCTGGCCTTTCAGGCGCCCGTGTCGTTCGCATCGCGACTAACCCGGAGTACACTGGAATGGGCTACGGCTCACGCGCTATGGAGCTCCTTGTTGACTATTTCGAGGGCAAATTTACCAGCCTGGACGAAGATATGAGCCGCCCCCAGGAAGAGATGGTCCGTGTATCTGATGCCGAGCTCACCAACTCAAACCTTTTGGACGACAATGTCCAGGTCCGAGATATTCGCTCCATGCCTCCTCTATTTGGCAAGCTCACCGAACGTCGCCCTGACGAGCTTGACTATATCGGTGTCAGCTACGGTCTCACTCCAACTCTCCACAAATTCTGGAAGCGCTCCTCTTTCGTCCCCGTTTATCTGCGCCAAACGCCCAACGAGCTCACTGGCGAGCACTCCTGCGTGATGCTGCGCACTCTGTCTGCCGGTACCAACGATGCTGCTTGGCTGGGCGCATTCGCCCGTGACTTCCACCGTCGGTTCCTGGCCCTTCTCTCCTACCAGTTCCGCGAGTTCCCCTCCGTCCTCTCTCTCAGCATTTGCGAATCTGCCAATGCGGGCGCAAAGTTGGACGCCGCCGCCGTGCAGCGCCTTCTTAAGAAGGCCGACCTGGACGCTACTTTCTCTCCTTTCGACCTGAAGCGTCTGGACAGCTATGCGAACAACCTTCTTGATTATCACGTCATCCTGGACATGATCCCGCTCATTTCTGAGTACTACTTCGCCAACCGTCTTTCCGGCAAGGTCAGCCTTTCTGGCGTGCAGCAGTCTATTCTGCTGGCTATTGGTCTGCAACATAAGAGTCTGGACGATGTTGAGAAGGAGCTGAACCTGCCCTCTTCCCAACTTCTCGCCATGTTCTTGAAGATCGTTCGCAAGGTCTCTACCCACTTCCGTGGTCTGGTCGAAGGCGCGGTCGCGGAGTCTATCCCCGCCCAACAGATTTCAGCATCCCAGGCCGCTGGCGGTGCTCATGACGACGACATCGTGGAGGACCGTTTCAAGCCCCTCGAGACCAGCCTTGACGATGAGCTCCGTGAAGGTGGCGAGGAAGTCAACGAGGAGCTGCGTGAGAAGCAGCGTGCTCTTATCGATTCCCTTCCGTTGGACAGGTAAATACCTCTTTCTCCCGCCTACTACAAAATTAGTCTCGAATGAACCATAATTGATTCCTAGTCTCCAGATACGAAATTGACAATGGCGCTGCAACCTGGGATGATGCTGAAAAGCAGATTCGTGGCGGAGGTGCTTCAACGGTTAGCATCAAGACCAAGCCCTCGAAGCGCAAGAAGGGCGATACCGCGCGGGATATCTTCGACAAGGAGGTTGACTCCAAGAGACAGAGGATGATCAAGAAGGGCACTGAAGGCCGCAAAAAATAGATGCACCGAGGATTGATTTATTGATTTTGTGTGTATGGGATGGCGTTCTTTGGCATTTACTCACGGTGTTCCTGTGATTTCCTTTTTTCCACTTGATTGTATTCTACGGGGAGTGTAAGATCCACACCTGTTATGTGACTCAGGCAGGTTGGGCCTTTCACTCTTGTATATATGAATGACCTGATGGCTTTCTACATTTTGATGGATGCAATTTAGATTGGGACATTTTAGATTCAGCTAGAATGCAACGGCTATTCATGTTCAGGTTCATAAAAGCACTAAAGATTTTACTGCTCTGCACTAGTTGATGATTCCTTTACAGCTCATCATGTTCCGCGTCGGCCTCTGCTTTCTTTTCCTGAGCTTCGGCCTCGTCGTCACGAATGATACCCTCAGGTAGCTTTGCCTTGGCACCTTCGCCAAGGCGGATAGCATCAACCCAGCTCTCAACGGCGGCGATGCCGAAGTCCTCGGCATTGCCATACCGGCGCCACCATCCACGGCGAGCGTTGATGGCGATAATCTCCACCTTCTTGTTATCCTCCAGGCCCAATGCGGTGCGCAGCGCTTGAGATCCAGTGTTAACGCCCGGCACCGAGTAAGCGGGAAAGAGGCGAGCACCACGCAAGGAATGCTTGTGCTCGATCTCTGCCAGGCTGGACAGAGCATCGGTGGCAGTGGAGGGGAGCTCGGCACCTGCTCCACTTGTCTCTGGGAGAAGGACAAGAACACAGGTGGTCGATTTCGGGGCTAGGCAGGATGACTCGAGAGATTCCGCAGTAGCGAGTGTTGAAAGGGGAGGAATTGGCTCCGGCTCCCGAACGGGTTTGGCCTCGGGCTCCTCACTTTCGTCTGACGGTGTGTCGTCTTCAGACTTTGCCTCCTTTGCCGGCTGCTTGGCCTTTGGCTTGGGCTTGGACTTGGGCTTGGACTTGTCCGTAGAGGCAGAAGCGGCTTTGCCGGTGGCGTCTGGGTTCGGCGAAGCGAATTGACCAAGGAATTCCAGGATGGGCTGCTTCTTAAGTTCGCCCTCATACAGCTGGGCGTCCACATTGCTACCGGGAACCACGACCAGCGCGGGGAATTCTGACACGCCATACTTCTTCACAGAGGCGGCTTCCTTGCTGCGCACCTGGGCCACATCAATGGCGCCGAGGAAATCAACAGCCAAAGCGCGAATCAAGGCACTCGTGGTGCCCTTCTCTGTGAAAAGAATAGCCTTGGGTCGCTCCTCATTCTGGCCAAGCCATTTGTCTAGGTCCTTGTCCGTGGCACGTTTGACGTGATTGGGGATTCGGTCAACGACTGTGTCAACAATAGCTTTGGCGGTGCGTGCGCCTTGGTAGTCCTCGACTCTGGGCTTTCCAGGTTTCTTGCCGGGTGTGACGATTTTCAGGGTCGGGAATCCTTGCACGCCCATCTGGCCGCAGAAGGGTTTGTTCTCATCCTCATCGCAGTTGACGGCGGCCACTCTGGCGAGGCCGTTTAGGTTGGTGGCTGCTTTCTCATAGGCCGGTTTCAAGCTCTGGCAATGGCCACACCAGGGAGCGTAAAATCTGTTGGGGAAGGAGGGTGTTCGAGTTAGTGGGGAGGAAGTTGGAGGAGATTTGGAGGATGCGGGGAGAGCTTACTCGACGATCTATACAAGATAGGGTGATTAGTATTTAGTCAGTCAAGAGAAAACAAAAGCGAAATAAATTAAAATAGAAAGAGGGAAAAGAGAGTAATCTCACTGAAGTGTAATTCGAGTTGGCAATCAACGAGCCATACGTCTTCTGGTTCAGTTGAAGCACCGGGGACTTTTTGGTGTAGATACCATCAGCGTTGACGCCCACCAACAGAGAGGCGACAAGCAACAAAGAGCTGGGTGGTAGCATAGTGGAGAGAGGGGGAGAGGTATGTGATAGAAGCCTTCAATCCACTCAGTAGACGATTGGGCTAGAGCATCGCATTAATGGGAAGAGTGGAAAGAGTGCAAGGTGTCCTGAAGCTCTTGGCATGCGGAGAGAGCTTTTCTCTCCAATGAGAAGCTTCGCCCTTTTTTGGTTTGCTACTACGGTTGTGCTCAGCGATGACCTCGTACCCCAACGGTGATCAATTTCTTCAGGATAATGGTTATGACCTGGTATTTCTGCCACGGGACATTTTCTGGCTCGTCCTGGCCTACTTGACTCCACCGGATCTGGTTCGATGCCGCCGTGTCTCGCGCTCTTGGAATGAGGCCTTCGGCAACCCGGCCATCTTGGTCCCACTCATGAAAAGGCACTTCCCTCGCACTAGGGAGGTCGACGGGCTCCACGTCGGCCCCAGTACTGGTACTGGGGCTGGTACCGGCACCGATCCAATCGTCATCCGCTCCCTCTTTGACCAGGTTGCCTCGCGTTATGGTTATCTCGAGCGAGGAAAACCCCGCTCCGTTCAAAAACACCGCCTGTGTGACGACTTTGGTGCCGCGGGGGACCGTGAATGGTTCCAGGTCCCGCCATGGGAATCGCACGCGAGCCATGTCAGACAGTTTGTCGACCGCCAGTTCTCCGAGGCGCTGTGGACGCATGATCAGGATTTACTGGTGTTTCCAAGTGCTGAACACCAGTGTCTGGTACTGATGGACTTGAGCAATGACCGTCAATATACCATTCCCTTTACCACCACTGGAAAAGTCGTACGCCGAGTCCGATTACAGAAGCAATTGCTGGTAGTCGAGTGGGCTGAACCAAAGGCCTTCCACTGGCTCAATGATAGCGATGGTGTGCATCGTCATTTTGCCTCATCCTTTGATGTGAAGCCGAGTATCGAGGACGGCTGGGAGATCACAGCTCGGAATGAGTGGAAGATCATGTTCCTCGGCCACCCGCTCAGTGAGCGAGATCGATTCTTCTCCTCTCATAGTAACACACACTATGTGATTTATATTTGGCAGCCCAATCGCAGCCTATACACAGCCGATGAGGACGCGCCCATTGAATCCTTGTTTGTTTGGGACATCTCAACCCCGTCCTCTTACCGTCCATCTCTCGATCCAACAGGAAAACACGAGAACTCCAAAGGCGATGAATCACCAGCGATCGTGGCTCGTTTTGGTTTCCGAGACCTCGAGTTCTTCGGTGTTCGACAACGAGGATGCCCGAGCGTGCAGCGACTCGAAATCACCGACGATAGCCTAGCAGTAGAAATCACAGAAAATATCAATACCTGGTTGACGGTCCCGGGCCCGCTCGGCTTGCCCATGGCTGTTGTTACCAGTATTCCCATGCAAGGCTGTGGTCCTCATTGGCGACAGCAGAGCGATTTGATACTCCCAGCTTACCGGGGTAACTGCAGCCTGCAAACATCACCGATAAGTGTGTTGGCTATCATGGCTGAATGTTGGTACGGCACCATCGCCCAGGTCATTGACCAGCAAGCTGGCGTCAGCTTCTGCCTTCATTTTGATCCCGCCAGATGGGTCGAGGACCGGAGAGAGCCTGAGCTCAAGGATCAAACTATCAGCCTTACATATCAGGTCTTGGGATCTTACGAAGAGCCTTCGCAAGTGACCACGGCCAACCTGGATTTCACGGGTAGAGGAAAAATAAGTGGATGTGAAAGATATCTCCTAGGCGAGAACTCTAATAGGGAATTGGTGATTTATAGATTCGACCGATAATCCCCAGTTGCGCGGCGTAGCACATCCAATGATTTGTTGAAGTTCCTGCGCCGAGAGCTGTTGCATTGCCTGGGTCGATCTTTGGAAACGTTGCAAAATGTTCCCGTTCAATAACGAACCCGATTTACGACCTATAATGACTGTAAAAGTTTACGATAGATATCAAAAAAAGATTGCATGTAATGATTTTGAACCAAAAATAAACAGCATGTCCCTTTTTTTACCTGGTACTTTGGTACAACAAATCTAGATATAGTTTGTAGATAGCCACCCATGTCGGGACCCGGGGCTAACTAGACTTTCATATAGAAACAGGTAAGAGGTAGGCAACCTGGGGCAGTCAAGCTAACAGCCCGAATATGAGAGCAGTCTGAATATTGAATTAAACTTGACTAGTTAAATGATTTCACTGAACCTATGCTGATAACAATACCTAAAGTTTTTCAGCCCAACCCAGCACTGAGTTTTAACTAGGGTCATCAGAAATCGCTTGTCTGATCTCGGGAACCAGGAGAATGAACGACAATGAGCGAAGAGATGTGCGGTGGGAAACACATCAAACCAAGCTGGGACATGGGGGAAGAGGTAGACGAAAATCAGCACAGCAAGAGATGCACCAGTCAACTCATGAATCAGAAGAATGAAAGAAGTGAGTGGGGGAATGTCAGATGCGAAATGTATCAGAGCAAACATAAACGTGAGGGGAGGAAGAAGAAAACCAGCCTAGCAAAAGAATGCTTCAGTCAACACACATATCAATCACCAGATCCATTTTACAGCAAAGGCGAATATAATGCATACCATTTTGACGGAAATCACACTTTGTCAAAATCACACTGTGGACCATTTCTAAACCTTCAAAATCTGCAGCAGATGCACCTCTTGATACCACACTTTGCGCAGGTCATCATGTAGATGGGCTTCCAGAAGTGGCAGATTGTACACTCTGGGAGGCCGAATTCCTTAGTCCACTCACATTGGTGAGAGCAGTTTCCATCGTCTTCAAAGTCGATAAGTGGCTCCATGACTCCACTTTGCTGCTTTAAGACCAAAATCCATTCAAACATGATCTGGCCGATGATACCGTTTACCTCCATAGCCATGTCGTCCAGGCTAAAGCGCTCGCTTCCATCGGCCAACTTGGCATTGAAGTATGGACAGAACGGCCCGAGAGGGCCTTCGGCGGTAACAAGTTCCTGGACATTTGCTCGGTCCGCTCTGCTTGTCTTCTTGGCGGATGATTTGCAATTAACGCTAGGTCCTGTACCAAAATGCTCATTGCAATTGTAGTATTCATCCGGGGAGGTTTTGCAGACCGCCTGAGGAGAAGAGGTCTGACAAGATCGGGACTTGTCGCCAGAGTAGTGAGTGGAAGTGCAGGATTGGCCGGAGGGGTATTGCCCAGGGATTTCACTGCCAATAACGCTGCCAAATAGCCCATTTATGTCCGGTCGAGAAGATAAGTCGGGAGTTGAGTGGTAAATGGAGTCGAATTGACTGGAGAAGTACTGCCCGGGCATTTTCCACTTGGCAGTTCGATCAGTTTCAGTAGCCTGTTTAGTTTTAGAACCCTTTTCTTGAGCCCCCTTGGTCCATGTTTCGAATTCAGGCTGATTGGAAGCTTGACCATCATTTGACCATGTGTCAAATTCATCAACCTCCTTGAAAGCTACATGCTCAGCTTCCCTCGCAGGTTCGGCGGCCTGGTTAGTTTCAGAAACATGATCTTTGGCGCTCTTTGGCCATCTTTCAAAATTGGCCTGCTCGAAAGCTTCATTCTCAGCTTTCGCCTCAGCTGCAGACTGGGCTGCAGACTCGGCTTCATACTCGGCTTGCATAGCTATGATTTCATCAGCTCGATTCTTACATATACCAGCCCCAGTTGAGGAGACCAGGTTCATTCATTACCTGCATATTCTGCTGCCCATCTCTCGGCCTCTGCCGAGATCCGATCAGACTCTGCCATAGATTCTGCAGAGTTGGGGTCCATGTGGACACTTGAGCCGTACGAGTACATATAGCAGTCCCGCGGATTCTTCAAGTTGTAGTTGAATTCATTGTTTCTCCAGGGTCGCTTCTCCGAGCTCCAGTTTCGCCAGTCATCCTCACGGTTGTATCGACGTGGCTGACGTCGGTTGTTGTTCAAACCGCGAGGGACGTGTCCGAGGGCACGATCATGGTCAGTACGGCGCTTAGTATCGCGGAGACACTCAGCGGCCTCCGTGATCTTTGCAAGATGGTTGTTAGCACGTATCGTTTTTGCTGCTGGAATGACATACCTCGCGAAACTTTTCCAGAAAACGTTCACCGCACTTGTCCGGATGATACTTGAGAGCCAACCTTTTATAGGCAGCGTTGATTTCCTGGGTCGTAGCAGTTCGGGGAATGTCGAGGGCTGCATAGAAATCGACCGAGGCCGATTGAGCGGACATGCTGTCCGACTTGAGGAGGAACCTAAGATGACTTGAGAATCTTCAATGACCAACACAGGTTCGTGCTGTTTCGGGGCTTTGGTAGGGAGAGAGATTCTTGTCACTGTGATCAGTTTAACGAAACCTTAGGAATAGGATGGTGGAAAGATAGAGATGCAAGTGCGAAGGGGAAGGGAAGGTAAAAGGTGAAGGAAGTAGTAGTCGACTGGCGGGGACACAAGTAGCACTTCTGGGAAGGAACACAACAGCAGCAGCAGCAGCAGTGAATAAAATGGGTGCTACCCCAGGGTAAGAAGTAAAATTGATACGCACCCCCGCAAGCCAGTCAACCAGGCGCCAGCCGGTACTAGTAGGCACTCGTACCAGACAACGGGCTACAGGGCGATGCAAGTCGATATTACCAGGAATACATATGAAATTGAAATGGATTGACACTGATTTTACACAAACGGAGGGTCGATCTAAATATCAACAAGTCTACACCGAAGGCGACTTCATGCAGTAGAAGGAGGCTTCTACAGGTCGGCAGAGGCGGTGGCACCGGTGATAATCTCAACCAGCTCACCAGTGATAGTGGCTTGACGCTGACGGTTGTAGAGAATCTGGAACCTGGGGAGTTGTTAGTTTCAAGCTTCCTGGGTGTAAAAAGCGGGGGCAACGTACTTGTTGATCATCTCACCAGCGTTCTTGGAGGCGTTCTCCATGGCGTTGCGACGAGCCTAAGAAAACAGTTTAGCCAATGAAAAGGTGACTCGGGTAAAAAGAATTGCGGGTTGAACATACGGAAATCTCGCAGGCGTGGCCCTCAGCCATGGCCCAGAAGAGGTTGTTGGCAAGAGCGTACTCGCGGAGACTGGCAAGGGCCTCATCGTCGATCTCGAAAGCGGAGATGTTGGCTGGAAAATAAATAATTTAGCCCATGTTTTCAACAAGATGGTCGTGGGTAAGCGCGCAAACTCAACCTACCGGACTGGGTGATAGCCTCCTCGGAGAAAGCCTCAAGGACGGTGGCCTCGTAGCTCTGGGCGTTCAGGAAGCTGTTGTAGATGATCTTGACGCTGCTGTAGTCGGTGGGCAGCAGGCTGATCTGGTCGGCGATGGCCTGGGCATCGGCGAAGGTGGGGATATCCTTGCAGACGTTGGAGAAGCTCAGGAGGATGTTATCCGGGGCGAAACGGGAGAGCTGGGCCTTGGCCTTCTCGCCGAGGATGACGACGTGGGCGTTGGGGTCATTGGCCAACAGACGGCGAGTGGCCTTGCTCAGACCGGAGTGAATACCACCGCAAAGACCCTTGTCGGAGCTAGCAACGACGTAAAGAGTCTTCTGGTCCTCCAGAGGCTTGGTCTCGGCCTGCTCGAAAACAGTGTTGGAGGTCTGACCGTAGTTGCGGGACTCATCCATGGCCTTCTGGGCGCGGGTAAGACGGGTCGAGGCAACAATCTTCATGGTCTTGGTGATCTTCTCGATGTTCTTGATGGACTTGAGACGGCCCTCGATCTCACGCAGAGTCGCGAAGTTGGCGGCATTGGGCGGGGCGGTGCTTTGAAAGGTCGGGTTAGCAATCGAACGAGTTTCGACTTGTTTCGAGAAACCATTGAGTCGGAGTATGGTGACATGGAGCTGCGTTGACAGTGTTTTTTCTCCTCCTTTGCGGGTATCGGGATAGAAGGACCTGGCGCCACGAGCGGGCATCGGAAGAGAGACTTACCGAGCGACGGCAGCGCTGCCAGCCCGAACGGCCGGGCGAACGGCACGAGAGAACATTATAAGGGAGTTGAGAAGGATAGAGGGGCAGGATAATCTGCGGGAGGAGGAGGAGGGAGGGT
>JAVMSB010000324.1:0-35438 GCA_031761475.1 Penicillium pancosmium | reverse complement strand
CACGCTCGCCCGCCCCTCCTCCCCCGCCACCGCCGACCCAGAAGTACTCACGCGCTGCGAACGCGTTAGCCCGCTTCGCCCAACCCTTCTTTTCGGGATCGAGACCCCCCAGTCCTCAGAATAGCCGGGTCGATGGCCCTAGACCGATCAGGTCCAAATCTCTGTACGTGCTGCATGTCATTTCACACCGCTCGTGCTTTCAATCGCACAATCAATCAGCTTCCTTCGATTTGATATTCACCTCTTCTGGTCCACGATGCCTCCTCCGCCCCATATCTCTCTTCTCCTCATTCCCCGCTTCTGCCAGATCGGATCACATCAACTTTCCTGCTACATCACATTTAGATCGGCCAATGACATTCTAACATCACCAGACCAGGAGAACCTCAGACAGTCACTCACCGAACCGGCATTGCGATCGCCGCACTTGATATCTCGCCGCAGCGGACACATGCGGTGATCGGGGGCAAGGATATCCTCAAAACCATCCGCGTCTCGCCTGATCATTCATCGGAGGAATTTAATATTCGCAACACTGTTATCAGCTATGCATCCACCCACCATGATGCGGGTGTGTCGATGCCGCATAAGGACCAGTTGAACGTGAAGGACGTCAAGTGGTCACATGGTAATTACGACCGAATAATCGCCACTGCTGTCGCCAATGGCCGGGTCGTCGTTTACGACCTGCAGCGGCCCGGCCTCCAATTATGTCGTTTCCAGGGCCACAACCGCCAGGTTCACCGACTGGCCTTCAACCCTCACCTCGCATCTTGGCTGCTATCCGGCAGCCAAGATGGTACAATTCGGATGTGGGATTTACGATCCGCCTCTGCGAATCGGGGGCCTTCCACGTGCGGCAGCAAGCATGTCTATCAAGGTAATAGCGATGCTATCCGGGACGTCCGGTGGTCTCCCACCGACGGCGTCGTGTTTGCGACCGCCTCGGACAGCGGCGCCATTCAGATGTGGGATTCGCGCAAGACCAACGCCCCGCTCATGAGAATTGCGGCTCACGATCGTCCATGTTTCGCTGTTGATTGGCATCCTGATGGCAAGCATATCGTCAGTGGTGGTACAGACCGCCAAGTCAAGGTCTGGGATTTCTCCTCCTCCGCCGAGCGCCGACAGAAACCTGCGTTTCAGTTCCGGACTCCCCAGGCCGTTACCAACGTCCGCTGGCGGCCACCTTCATGGGTGGGTGACTCGCCCGCTTCGGGAGAGTGGCAGTCTTCCCAAATTGTCACGGCCTATGACAAAGAGGACCCGCGCATCCACCTATGGGATCTCCGCCGCCCACATATGCCATTCCGGGAGTTTGACCGATACGATGCACCGGCCACGGACCTGCTCTGGCATTCCAAGGACTTGCTATGGACCGTCGGAGAGGCCGGCGCATTCACACAAACAGATGTTCGGTATTCTCCAACGGTCATCAAGCGTCGCCCAATGTGCTCGGTCGCTTGGAGCCCTAATGGTGAATTTGTGGCCTTTGGCCAGAGACGACTTAGGCGGCAACCTCCCAACGTCAACGCCACTCAATCTCTGCCCTTCGATGATGACGACCAGTTTAGCACTGGTGATAAATCATTGAGTCAAAGCCCAGCAGACGATTTCCTTGACGAAGCTGTCATCGCATCGTCCTTTCGGCCGCGGCAAGTCAAACCTCCCACGATCTCCGGATCGAAATCGCTCGGCAACACCCCACCCGGAGCCGTGGACAGCATCCCCGTTCTTGACCTCGAAGAAGCTTTAGCCAAGATCTCCACCCCCACCCCCAGTCAGTTTGGAACTATCGGAAGCATTCCTGGTGCCACGAACGATGCATCCGTCTTCCGATTCTTGGCGCGGAACTACTCGCCGCTGATGGATGAAAACATTCAAAACCAAACTCATGTAGACGTATTGAATTCTCTGATGGAGTCTCTCGACCATAATGCGGAGCGTGCGGATGACATTTCTCTCCCGAAGCTCGCCCAGACCTGGCGAATTGTAAAATTCGCCGTCATCCAAGAGCTACAACGCAGGTCGAGGGAGCAGCCTGCAGGGAAAGGTACCACGAACAGCAGGCAATCCAAAGATGGACTCTTGTCAGAGAAGGCCCAATCGACAGTAGATGAAAACCGACAAGGGAAAGTCAAGAGTCGGTTGTTCAAGGGTGTTATGGAAACGGAGGGCCAGAGAGGACTCACTCTAGAAGCCGAAAGTACATCGAACATGACTACACCACTTGCGCAACCGTTACCCGACTCACCAATGGACTCTTGGACGGACAGTGACTCTCAAATCCCGTCCATCAGTGAGAATGCCATCGATCTCGATCCACTCCCACCGTCCGTTTTAAGCTCTCATAACGGCTGGGGCATGTCGGGCCCCGAAGTCCCCGCCCCTGCAGAACTCCGACAAGAACAATCTGCAACTTCTATCGAAGGGATATATGCTTCGGGCCAACCTATTGACTACCTGCGGGAGCCAGGGCTGGCAGACCCGGAGAGTGATCAAAGATCTGCACCCAGAGCTATCGCGGGCAGATCAGACTGGCGCCGTCGAGATCCCCCAGATTTGCTACGAGAAGCATCCGAAGACGACTATGACCAGCAGATGGAAGACAAACGGGCCGCAATCCGCGACTTCAAGCAAACCCCAAAGAAAGTTTTGACGTTGGAATCGAACCGCCCCCCAACCACAGAGCGCTACCAGCGGCATGACTCCTCGGAGAGCTTTCCAATGTTCTCCGCGTCTACGGACAGTTCACAGCCCTCCAAATCTCTAGGAGGCTCGTTCTCCTCTAATGGGCAATTTTCTGACCGCCGGATATCGGATGGAGGCCAAACTAGTGGTTCCTTTAACGGTACACGGCTTTCTTCTCTCCCGAGACGAGAATCCACTCTAGAGCCTACCCAGGAGGAGCTTGAAGATAGCTTGGAACTTGAAGAATCTGTCCTGGAGGAGGATAGTGGCCATCTTGAGCGACCGTCTAGCCCTGCACCGTTAATGAAGGAGTCGACCCCCTTCAAACACCTGGAAGGCGATGATTACTTCAAATCCTCAAGAAATGGTCTTTCCACAGGCGCAGCGGCCTATCCTGCATTTGCCGGCATCGGCGAAGATATTTCTCAAGTGAGACTTCCACTTACGCCCGATGCATCGGACCCAAAGCCATGGAGCATCGAAGCTATTTTGAAAGAGGCAGTGCGCTATTATCATAGCAGTAGTAGCTCTGTGGACATCCAAACCGCTGCCCATTTGCTCCACAAGCTTCATATCATATTTGAAGATTGCGATGACATTCTTCCATATGAAGAGTGCGAGATGATCTTCAAAGCCTACAATGATTTCCTCATCCGCCACTCACTGGACCTGGAGGCTGCAGAGCTCCGTCTGTCATGTGTGTCCAAGTATTCTGCTGTCTATGACTATGCCCAGGCGGACACTTTCATAAATGTCTTTTGCCACTCCTGCCGTCGACCCTACGAGAACCCCACACGCGACAACACACGCTGTCATCGTTGCAACACCCCACAATCACCTTGCGCCGTTTGCTCAAGCATCGACCCGCCTCCTGAATGGGTTGCGGCTGAATCCCAGCAACGCTTCACTCAAGGCCCAAGCATGACCACTTCTGAAACCGACGCTGATACCATTTCACGCCTCTCATCAGAATCTTCTGTTCCCACTGAGCTTGTTCCTGCCAACGAGCTCGATCCTCTCAGTGCTTTCACCACACCTAGGCCAAAAGGTTCGGCTCTTTGGTCATGGTGTCAAGGCTGTGGTCATGGCGGCCATGTCACCTGCATCACAACCTGGCTCAGCGATCTTTCTATGAGTGAGGGCGGCTGCGCCACGCCCGGCTGCATGCATGACTGCGGGCCTGGCCCGCGTCGCGAATCCAACCGGCAGATCCTCCTTCACGAGTCAAAGCGTCGCGACTCCGTCAGCCGTTCTTCCGGCGTGGGCCTCGTGAAGCGAGATCCTTGGTCGAAAGGTGAGAGCAAGGCCGTTGAGAAGGTTCGAGGCATGCTCGGGGCGGCAGGTATCGCTGCCGCGACAGGCCAAAACAGTGCCGTATCCAATACCTCGGGGAACTCTGCTGATACTAGCCAGAGCGCTCTTTCTTCTGGTGCTGTTTCGCCCAAAAAAGTGAGGCTTGTCACGCCTGTCGAACATGGAAGGCGAAGAGGGCCTTCTAGTCGAACTAGTGCTGCACCGCAAGAGTAGTAGCATAGAGCTTTGCCTGGATATCTGTTCTCCGGCAACCTCGCTTCTGAAGTCTGCAACTTTTCTGGTTATTTGTTGCATGATTTGTATTTTATAAACTTCCCCAACCGCATTGCTTCAAAGAAGCCCGGAGTATGGGGGTTTGGTTTTCGTTCTCCCTTTTTTGTTCTTTAAAGCGAGTCTTCTCTTGTCCAGTTTCGTTTATGAAACTTATTTTTGATTCCCCCTGTCGAAAGACAATCCATTTCAATTCAATCCAATCAGTCTACAAGGAATCCAATATTTCCAATATGTGGTTTTCATTTACTTCCGTACGTCTCGTACTAACCCAAATAGATCAGAACCTCCGTTTCTTCTTCGCTGGTGCTTTACTCTGAGCTTCCATTTGTCGTTTCAGTTCCTCCCGTCTCCGACGCGCCTTCTCCTCTTCCGTCTCTGGGACTTCGGGAGGTGCTTCAACCGGTAGCTCGGCAGATTTCTCTCTCTTTGAAGGACCTTTAACTGTTGGTTCTGGGGATACATGCTCGCGCTTCGGTGATTTGGTCGGCGATTCATGAGCTGGTGGCAGAGCGGGAGGCTCGAGCGGCGGTGTTTGCTCACGGTTTGCTTTACTTTTGCCGCCTATAACACCCAGTCTTGAAGGCTTCTTCACCTTAGCTGGTGATGGCAGAGCCGCGGTCTCGTGAGCGAGTTCGCCATCCTTGACCGGGCTCGCGGATGCTGGAGTTGGAGTTGGGGCTTGTGATGGAGAGGGTGGCCGTGGCTCCGCTTGTTGCTTTTTCTTGCCCCCAATGACACCTAGCTTACCGACAGCCTTTTTGGGTGGTTTTGCAGCAGGCTTGGGTTCAGGGGAGATGCTTGGTGCTTTGGGGTTTCGTGGAGCGGGGACTGAATCGAGATCTGATTCTAATTCGGGCGCTGTTGATCCACTGCCTCTACCGGCCTGCCCTTTGATAGCACTGCGTTTCGTTGAGCTTGGGTCTGGCTGTGGCGAAGAGCCTTTGGTTATGGCTGGGGCCTTTCCTCGGGAAGGTTCTTCATATCGCTAGATTAGGTGAGCATAGAGATAAATTTAGAAGGAAGGGTCTACAAACCTCGAATTCAGAGTCGCTGGTTCCCGCTGTATCTTCCCCGTCATCTAAACCTGCCTCCGGATGTTTATTCGGTTCTTCTGTCAAGCTGTCGGAGGCTTTTTCTTTGGGGACTAGATCAGTTTCCTCTTGGGAGATAGTATTTGAAAATGTGCCAAGCTCATCCCACCAGTGATCTTGCACTGGGTTGAAGCTCATGAGACTCTTCTTCAAATTCGAACCGAAAATTTCATGGACTAAATTTGAAGCCAAACTGACGGTACTGGAAGAACCGCCTTGTTGGGCGAGCCAAGCCTTCTCGTCAAACGGTGCTACACCTTTGACCAGCTTCCCAAGCTCAGACCTCATGTCAGCTTTTCGAGTGGGGCGTATTCCAGAAGCACTGGGAAATATAGTGCTCATATCCACGCTAAGAGCTTCTATCCGGTCAAATAGCTTGTCCAAAACCCAGTCTTTTTGTTGAAGTTGATCCGAAAGCGCTTGCTGGCGGGATTCCCAAGCCGCCTCATCTTTCAACAGTGGGAGAAGAATGCGATTTGTCAAAGATGACGTAGGCTCCTTCGATAATTTCAATGTCCATTTCAACGGCCTCAGCGGAGCAGGCAGTTTTGCACTGATATTGATGTCGATTGAATCGACTTTGGATCCACTGTTTAGTGCTGGCTTGCCACCAGTACCACTGAGTGACTCACCGATATTCGTGAGGAGAAGTTCAAGTTGATCATCTCCTTCACTGGGGTCAATAGTGGTGAGTCCCTGTTCGGCGCGTTTGAAGATATCCTGACGACCAAGTTGCTCTGACCAGATAGAAGTGAGATCGGTGAGGTAGAGCTCATAGCCTTCGCGAGTCCAGGTGTACTGGAAAAGTAGCGGCGGTAATGATTCTGCCTGTAAAGATAACTTGTGCCATGTTGAAGACATCTCTGAGGATCATATATGCTGGTAGATGGAGAAGGTTGCGCCCCGGACCCGTCATATATGAAGGTTGAGCTTTGGCCGGGGGTTGCCTGGAGCTGCCTTAAACTTCGCCGCACCCGCCGATCACCCGCATCACTTTTCTCAACTTCGCTTCGCGACCAGCGCAGCATCACCACCACTACCCTCTACACTCCCTGCTACCACTGAGAGCCCCCAACCGAAACCAATTTTACATATACGGGCAGAATGTCCGCGCGACTACCCGACCGGGGCGCGAAGCGCAGCCGATCGCGATCCCCATCATCCTGGCGTCAACCCCAGAAGCACCCCCGCGTACCCGACAACCGGCAAGACTCAAACCGAGGATGGGATCAAGGCCGATCGCGCCAGGGCAACCAGCCCCGAGACATGCGCGATCAACTGCGGCTCAACCAGATCCAAGAAGACGAGCAAGCGCGGGAATGGGTGGCGCAGGAGGATATCTTTGTCTTGAAGCAAGCCAAGAAGAAGGCCGAGATCCGAGTGAAGGAAGGGCGCGCGAAGCCCATCGACTGGCTCACAGTTACACTTCGAGTGATCGATCCCACGCGTAACCCTATGGACGACGAGATTGCCGACTCTGAGATTGATGTTGTGGATCCAGATGGGGTGTTCGAAGGATTGTCACAAACCGAGCTTCAGGATCTGGAGCATGAAATCGAGACATTCCTTAAGTTGGAGTCAAATGCGCAGAATCGCGATTTCTGGCAGGTAAGGAAGACTTCATCGTCCCGCTCAATTTAAAGACTCGCGCTTACATTCCCTTATACAGACTATGAAAGTTATTTGTCGAGATCGCCAAAAGACCTCAGCACCTGAAGGGCGGGCGCTCAGCTCCGTGGCTGCTGATATCAATCGGCTTCTAAGCCCAAAGACATACGAGCAGCTCCAAAATCTGGAGGTCCAAGTAAGGAGAAAATTAAACTCGAATGAGCCCATCGATACGGACTATTGGGAAGAGTTGCTACGCAGCTTAACAGTCTGGAAAGCCCGGGCCAGATTGAGAAATGTTTATCAAGCTGTGATCGATGAACGCGTCCGTGATTTACGAAAGCAGCAGCGAGAAGAGGCGGAGTCTGTTCGGGAAAAGCTAGCTCCCCTTGCACCGGCTGTCGTTCAGGGCGAGAATCACCAAGACTCCGCCCAATCGACCGGGTTCGAAGGCTTGGATCCGGACCCATTGCTGCAGGTGCGCGCGGAAGATAAAGGATTGGAGATTATGGACGAATCTAGCCTTCTTCGCCAAGTGGTAAGTTGCTCGAAATATGCTCCCCAAAGCACCTGTACTAAACTACTTTTTCTCCCTACAGGCCAAAGAACGCCAAAAGATTCTGCGCATGGGATTTGTTCCTTTACGACAGCGACAAGCCGACAAGCCTGCTACAGCTTTTGCCAACCCTGCTTCTAGCGTGACCCTTGCTCCTGCTACTGGAAGTAGATTCTCATCTCTTCCCAACGATGATTTCTCGCAAGCGACTAAGGCCTTGTATGAAAAGGAATTAGCCAAGGGAGTCAGCGAGAACGAAGAGATCTTCACTGGAGAAGAGTCTGTTCGAACTGGTACGCAGCCCCAATGGGCTGGCAAGCATAGGCCCCGCAAACCACGATACTTTAACCGAGTACAAATGGGTTACGAGTGGAATAAATACAACCAGACACATTACGATCATGATAATCCGCCCCCAAAGGTCGTGCAAGGGTATAAATTCAACATCTTCTATCCCGACCTTATTGACAAGGTCAAAGCTCCAACATATCGCATTGAGCGAGAGAATGGTCGCAAGCGTGGAGAGTCCTCTGCAGAAGCCGGAGAGGAAGACACCTGTCTTATTCGGTTTATGGCAGGGGCCCCATATGAAGATATTGCCTTCCGAATTGTTGATAAGGAATGGGATTATAGCGCGAAGCGCGAACGGGGATTCAAGAGCACATTTGACAAGGTAAGAAAAATCATGCCCCTCTGACCGCTCTTTCAACAGGAAACACTAACGTCTTCTGTGTGACAGGGTATTCTCCAACTTCATTTCCAGTTCAAAAGGGTAAGTGACTTCAATGACCCCTCAAGACACGACAATGAACAATACTGATTAATTTTGTCTCAGATCTATTACCGGAAGTAACACACGTCACTTCCACATGGGCATTTTATCGGGATGGAGGTGGAGGTGGAGGTGGATATGTGTGGTGTGTAGAGTATATGCAGTAGGGCAAAACCGGTTGTATCTTCCAGAGAGCGGATACCCTATTGAATCAAAGCACTCCCAGTTGATTTGGCTGGAAATATTTTCCCTTCCGTTTCTTCTTGCTCCCGCATTCAATAAGCCCAAATTCTGAGCACCTTCCACGTGTGGAGTCTACCTCTGATGCTTAATCTGACCGCCAAATAAGCTTCTTTCCCCCTCAAACTTCCTTTGTTCATGAACGTCTTTCAGTTTGAGTGTCATTTAGACCACGTACCACATGGGATACGAACCAGCATCCTGCATGGGAGGGGACCTAGTGGCTACCTCCACTAGAAATCACAGTACTTCGGCCTTCTTGTTAGCTTGCAGGAATTTTGGCTCCTTCCGGAACCGCGGAGACGTTGGAGTCTCTAGTGTCGGGGTGACACATGCCGGCCTGCAGTCAGTACATCGTGCAGCAATTCAAGACTTCCGGCTGGCTGGAAGCGGTCAGCCAGAAAGAAACGCCCGCCACTGCCAGGCAGGACATAAATCTGGAGGGTAGAGTTTTCCAGAAAGCTCACACGCTCACTTTCAGGCCAATGCATGATGGCTGGTGAGAGTCTGCAGGTGTCCGCGGACCGCTACCAAAAAATCATCCCCTTATGATCATTTTCTCTACACAACTCTTTGTAGTACCAGATCGAGCCGCCTTGGGTCACCTGTGAGATAATTGGCTAACACCTGTGCTATGAAGTGCTGTTGCACCAGTTAGAGACTTGGGCACTTTTGACAGGATGAGAATCCCCATAACCTGACGCTGTATGGCTGTGAGCGCCGTCCCACTCCCACATCCCGCCGTTCGCCTCTTGTCGCCTTCTCTACCTAATAGTACAGCACTGACCCCTATTCTCTATGTTTGCTCTAGCAGGGCTATTTGCAGCAGCTGAAGCATGTGCTAAATGAGCTGGTAGGGGAAAAATATCATAATTTTATTAATTTATTCTTGATTTATTAATTCATTTTCACAGACCAAGAAGAGGAAAAATAGCAAGAAGAAGAAAAGAAAAAAAGAGTGTACAGCTCAAATTCTGTCCGGAGTCTTGTATGGCGACGCCGAGCCATGACGGTCACCCTAGCTACTTCTACGTTGGCCTTGCCTTTATCTCCCACCTGAGACTTTCTTCTACGGTTTGTTTCTCTTTTGAACTAGGTACATGTCTAAGATTCTCCTCACGCTCGATCCAAAATTTCCCACGCAAGCGGGATATTTCGAGAGAAATTCATCCAGGATGGAAAATTATTTACCATACTCCAGTGAGCTGGGTCGGATGGGAACTGACCAGCAGGAGCACGAGCAATGTCAACCTTCGGTACAAACGAGGTCTCAATCTTCCGATACTAAGGCCCTTATCCAAATGAATTACCCCCAGTCTCACCCCTTGTCCCAGGGCGAGAATGAGAGCTGGGCGGTTTGCTCGCAACCGCCAGGATCCGTGATGTCTTATTCGTACTCTTATTATAGCCCTCGGTGGGATGGCTCGGCGTTGGGTGCTGACGAGCCGACTCCATCGCAAGTGTCTCGGCTTTCAGTGGCAGATCAGCCATACCTCACTTCCTCCCTCAGCTCGGTTTCTCCAAAGGTAAGTACTAATTGCTACCTCTTTATTTCGACTACATATGGCATAGGCTCATACATTTTACACACAGAGAAGCTTTGATCAGGAAATCTTCACAGACTGGAACAACGAATCTGTCTTTAGTCCATCTCCATTCTACCCTCAGGAGAACCTCTATCCTAGACATTTAAATGTTTCTGAGAACATAGCCCAACCTGTGAAATTTTGCCCAACACCATCACGATCTGTTTCAATTTCTCCTCATCGGTCACCATCACAATCTGTCGATAGTATCAGCCCCGCCACCAAAAATGTCCTTGGTGATGATAGCTCGCCGAGAACTAGCTTCGGAGAAAATAGCGAAGAAGAACCCATTACTGAGCCGCCTTATTCCGCCCTGATCTATGACGCCTTAAAAGATGCTCCACAAAGGAAGTTGACCCTTCAAGACATTTATGGATGGTTTCAAGTCAATACCAACAAGGACAGAGATCCAAATTCGAAAGGTTGGCAGAACAGCATCCGCCACAATTTGTCTATGAATGCAGTGTGTTTCCCCGCTCCTTGACTTCTTCCACTTGAGGGATTCCCTCAAGGAGATCAATGTCCAATTTCAGAATGAGGGTAAGATTAATACTAATGTGGCTTTTTTAGGGGTTCGAGGCCATCAAGGGTGAAGGCAAGGACAATAAACCAGTCAATTTCTGGCGTCTTACAGACGAAGCGTATCAAGATGGTATTCAATCGACGACCCGATATCGCAAGGCGAACCATCGCAAGGGGAACAGTTCAGACCCCACAACTCGCGAGCGTCGCCGCTCTGGGTCCAAA
The DNA here is from genome assembly GCA_031761475.1 of Penicillium pancosmium. Classification (NCBI taxonomy): domain Eukaryota; kingdom Fungi; phylum Ascomycota; class Eurotiomycetes; order Eurotiales; family Aspergillaceae; genus Penicillium; species Penicillium pancosmium. Next base: position 24,560 of record JAVMSB010000324.1, on the reverse strand, counting down.
GGTGGGAAAGCAGCAAAAAATGCGGCGAGGATGCGCAAAAGTCCACATTTCGAGCAATTCAGAGACCAGAGATACGAGCATTCGACGTTACATACACCCCGCTCGCTGGTTCAGCCTCATCGGAAACTCCTACGTCCCCCTATTCGCGCTCCGCAAAGCAGTGCCAGCATTTCTCCCTACCAGATGACTCTAGGGCCGACTCCATCCGGACTTCCCAGCACCAACTCCTCTCAAAACCACGCTCTCGATGAGGTGATCAGCTGCACAACTCCTCCTCCTGGAAACTATCCTGTATTTCATGGCACTGGAGGATTGGAATTTTCAGTCTTGGGCATGGGCCAAGTGGGCTATTATGGACCGGTCTATACCCACCATGGACTTAGTGCTAGTCCTGACACTATAGCTGATCTTCAATTTGTGCGAGGATGAGAGGGAGGCGGGGCGCATTAAAAGGGGAGGGGGCGAGGGCAAAAGGACAGATGCACGGCTTACTCCGTATGACATTCCATTTTTGTGGTATTTGTCCTTCCATTTCTTTTCCATCTAAATTGTTCATTCGTCTACAAGTTATGGATTTCTCTGGTCGGGGTTTATCTGGTCAATAGAGAGGCACGGTGCATCACGTTTTTTTGTTTCATTTTTTCCTATCTGAGCGTGCTTCTTTCTGGTGTCAAAAAAGGGTGGTCATCATATTGCGAGCCATTCGCTTTGGGTGTTCGGTTTTTCATGTTTTGCTTTTTTTTTCATTCTGTGTCTTAGGGTTCTTTATTCAACTTCGCTTGCATTAGTGGTTGTATCAATTTTCCTCTTTCCATGCTTGGGTAAGTCAAGTGTATTGATTATCATATCAAAAGTACTACATATTGTCCATACAGTACAGATCTGTCTTCCCGTAATGAATTTACCCTCTAAGCTTTAAATCGATGTATTGTACATTTACCACGTTGCTCACGGCTGTAATTTCCATATTCCTTGGGGTCCACACTATTGGGCAGCACCGTTCACCCCTTCGACATCTTCCATCAGATATGTAGATGTACTTGCAGATCACCCGTTCTATTAAGTCGAAAATATTGCCGATTCAAAACCCAAATTAGAAGTGAGTGCCGGCTTCTCTTGCCACCGCACTTTACACACTATACATACGATTCCACGGATGCGCGGCACATGCAAGGCCAAGTGGTGTCGCAGCTAGGAATTTTTATCAGCCAGAAAGCGGGAAAAGGAATCCCAATATGGCCACCTTGCTCTCACGAATTCGTCCAGTAGGACCTAGTGACTTCCCTGCTCTGTCCTCTTTCACACTGAGCGTTAGGCCCGGCTATACTCCATAACTTAACCGCCTTAACTTCGCCTCCGCTGAGATGGGCAGGGCTAAGATCTTGGTCACCTCGTGTCTGTCTATTGACGGGCTGTAGTACTCCGTACATTCTGGCAACTAGACTAGGATGCACTTGAGTCATGTCCCGACTAATCGAAACTTGACCCCACTCTCGATGCACACTATCTCCCTTAGAGCTCGGGGAATAGGGGAGAAGCCCATATCATCTGTGGCGGCCCAGATCGTACCCGGAAGACAATTTCTCTACGTCTTCGGTCTGAAATGACGCAGGTCTAGGTCATCGGTGGAAGCTATTAGTGATTATGGTGGGCTCGCGTGATCGTGATCGGCAATGGCAAGGGGATCCTGGTGCTACTCGAAGCGACAAATGCTGCCTGTTTTGGATACGATATACCCCTGGGTGAGTCGCCATCAATCAACGCTGACCCTATACTGCGTGCAGGGGAATAAGCTGAAGGTTGGTTTGTTTAATCGTTCATGGACTGCAGTAGCAACTCGGCCCGAACCGTGTTAGTTTCGCTTGAGCTCCCCCCACTACCATCTAGTAGTCCGTCTTCACTTTCTTCACATTTTTGATATGTGGATCTCAAACATGTACTGTATGTACTTCGGTTACCACTTCCGGTTTGTGCTACTTGCGCGGAATCGTGGAGATGGCGGATTTGTACTCCGTACGCCATTAAAATTACAGTTGACAGCTGTAGTGCCGTTCACAAAACACCTGGACGTGGCGATTCGCACTTAGGTAGCGCGGACCGTGCCATCCAAGCCCTCTTGGGGAACCTATCGGGGTGGAAGATAAGGTCATTTGCAGCCTAGGGTCCCATTAATCTACCCAAAACCGCTCAATACCCTACTACACATGTACCACCAAGTTGCCATATCCAAGACGAGGTATGATATCGAACTCGCTGCTTTTGTTATTGAATGACCTCATGAAACAGACTTCCCACATCGAGTAGGAGGGACCTTCAGTCTCAATGTCCTCGGCTAAGGTCCATCTTGTCAAGGATTATGACTGGTTTGAACGGGATCATACTCTAGTATCCTAGGGGTTGGAGAAACATTCTGAGTGGGAGGTTTGTGTACAGTACACACGTCTCTCCCCTTGTGGAGCCTAGGGGATACAGCTAGTCACGGTATTAGCCTGTTCTCTGGATCTCTTGTGTGAATCTGTGTCGTACATAACAGGCCCTGGGGCGGTTAAACCGATGTCATGCGGAATCCAGTAAGATCACTGGCCGAGGTTTTGGCAGATCGCAAGCCCATCTCCACACATACCCTATTTTTGGGGGACTGCCCGGGTGCTGCACCAAGAATGATCGGCTGGTCAGATACTAGACTGCCGTCCCATGATCGTTTTTCTCCCTGCTCGGATTGGCCAAAGATACTCTTTCTAGGTTTTTTTCTCTCATGTTCCTCACTGTTGACTTTTCTCTTAAGTATTTGTTTCGTCACCTATATATTTTTTGGAGTTGAATTGATCTCCATTTTCTTGTGTGCTTTTCCATCGGTGTTTTAGCTTGGGAGCCTAGTGATCCGCAAGGGCCCTGACAGCCCACCATCAATAGTTTTGCGACCCGCACCGCGAGGCGCCCGCAACTGCACGTTCTGCAATCGGATCACTGGCCGTTTTCTGATATATCAACTGCCGGGTCCCAGGGGAAAAAGAAAGCATCGAACCATTCCTTGTTTGGGGTTCCTCAATTTTCGATCCATCAAGGTAAACATTATGAAGAAAAATCTCGTTCAAGTTCCTGTTCAAGTTGATGTGTCGATGCATTTTAGCCGATCCCGTGGAGGTACCTGTTCGGGGCAAATTCGCTGTCAACGAATTCCTTATCGGGCATATTAAGGCGAATAGAAATGTTGGTCTTGAAGTCGGAAGCGTCATCAAAAGGCCACCTCCACCTTCTGTGCATCATTGTACAAGTGCATCATATCTATCTACTGAAGGTCTCTGTGCAAGCTGGCAGTACAATACACTCTCTTCCGGGCGTCTGTAGGTTGAAACGAGCCGATTCAACAGCTGAGAGGCGCATACTTTTCGGACATCTAAATTAGATGCTAAATTGGCACCCAAGGCCAGTGATGGAGCAGTCCATAACAGGATACAGGGCAAAGGCTCAGGTCTGACCGCTCCTCCCAGCGAGTTGGTTCTGTTGTGAAATTCTTAATTGTTAGGTCCGTGTCATCCCGCGCTGCATATATATATGTAGGCATGAATGCTCGAGTGATTGGGTGGTGGAGGGGCGAAAAGAGACCCTCGGTTGACCTAGACCGACAAATCCGCTTGGAAGATCGACAAACCTCAAGTAGCAATGCTACTTGCCGGCCGATGCAGCCTAGCGAGGGTTCATCGGCTGCCACGTACTGGCTATTATGTATGTACATATGTAGACATGCATACTATGTATGCAGAGAGCAATTGCCAGTCTGTACTTGCAGCTAGGCTAATGAATGTCTTACGGTTCCCGCGTCCAAGGATCCCTAGGTCCTCGATATGACGTGTTGACAATAAGGCGGAAATTAGGGACCGAAAGGACAATGGTTAGAAGCCTTTTTGTTTCCAGTTTGTTGTGCATACATACATGGACAATGCACTTTCTTCCTTCGAGCCAGTGATGTGGTGAAATTTGGCTTCAAATAAGAGGCCCTGAGGCGAACTCTCCTGTCAAGGTTGCATTATGCATTATGAGGTGTTGGAACGTGGGCTTGGGCAGCCCCTTCAATACAAGTACTTGAAGTTATTTGGTCTACGGGGATTTTTGTTATCCTCTCCTTGTTTGTTTTTTTTTTTCTTTTTCGCCCCTAGTATATACATCCATCGTGTGTAGACTTTCGGCAGGTTCCATATTCGGCTCTGACGGGTGCCAGGCGGGTTAGAAACAATGTACTCCGTACTAGTAATCCGTACTCCTACAGGGAACAGGGGAGACTCGTGTTCCCGAAGGGGTTATAGTACTAAGTACTACTGTCAGAACTTGAATGCAACTCGAAACTTTGGGTAATATTACTTGGCTTTATGCAGTTAGGAAACTCTACCTAGGCCCGGGGTATTCTAGAGTTTATATCTGCCCCGGGGAATAAATCCGACCCTGCCCAGATACAAGGGGACTTCCGCAAGCCTTGGAAATATACCATCTGGTTGCTCCCGAGGTCTACTCTGTATCGGAGACGACTAGTAGTAATACTATCCACCCTGGGTACATACTAGGTACCTGACCAAAAGTACCTCTGATGGAAATAGATACGAGGCTGGCGCTGACAGGCAGCTTCTGAGATATTCAGATCCTGTCGGTCTAATTCCTGGTTTCTGTCGATTCCCCACTCCCCCTGGCAGACGCCTGCGGCCACCCCCAGGGCCCGCGAAGCGATTCATCCCCAGAACGGCAAAAGACTTGAGCCAACCTTGGAACTACTTTCGCGCCTGATGGCATTCTTTCTAGAACCTTGAAATACAGCTCGACCACCTGGGCTGCAACTCGAGGGTCGTGGGAAGTCCAATGCAATCTGAATATGCCCATGTCTATGACAGCATCTCAAGCCACTGGCAGGTCCCGGTCGCCTGTGACAAATATCTTCCAGGTCTACGACAGCCATCTCGGAGATCAAGATCCAGAAACCTGGGAAAGAAGCGGTGTCAGGGGCAATAATGAGCCTTCAGCTCCTGTATTACCCCCTACTTGCGCGTACTACATATATAGCCCCCAGTACTTGCATGGCCAGCTGTGATTCAAACATACTGCCCAGGTGGGAGGGTCTCAGAAGCCTTCTTCAGCCACCGGGTTGAAGATAATACCTCCCCGGATAATAGCACAGTGCAATATAGCAGTGCAATATAGCAGTGCAATATAGCATATTCATAATATATTCTGCATAGCGTTATCCAACTGCGTCACCCGGATTTTACGAGTGAATCTGCAGGGCCGCCTGGCGACGAAATGGCTCCTGTTGCTGTGTTGGCTGGTTCTCAGCCAGCTTTTGAGACAAGGATCAAGTCTAGCCCATGTCGAAAGGGGAAACCTTTTGAGTTTCATTGGACCTTGAAGTTCTTGGCGATTGACCTGCTAAAGTCACTGAAGACGAGACACGGTCCTAGACACTCAGTCATGAGGATTCTACCTTGAATTACGGTGAGCGAGCTGTAGCTGCTGGCTTATTTTGATTCCCTCCATGCGGAGCCAAAGGAGTTTTGTTGATATAGATCCGCACGGACAAATGTGGCGGCGGATGGCCAGCCTGTCCGCATAGACTAGCCATTGAGGTCGAATTACCGCTGATGCAACTATCTGGTGATTTGAGCAAGGTGGGTGGCTACGAGTATGATGTGATCTCGGGCTAGCCTCGAGGTGTTTCGAAGGTTATGGAAACCACGAGGACAACTTGAAAGCAAGATGAAATGCGACTCGTGCGGGGTGAAACAATGTGCCTCGATAAAAGGCGAAGCCATCAAAAATCCAGAACAATCAAACACAATTCGTAGAAAAATCTCGTGAAGATAGAATAAATTGGGTTTCATTTGTCTAGTCATGACCCAGATCATGAGTTCATGCTAGCGGTTCCTGTTCATCATTTTTAGATTCTAAAAGGAAACCGTTCCCATCACTTTTCCGTAACGTTCGCTCTCCAAAAGACAACACCGACGAAGGACAAGGCTTTGTTTAGCGCTTGCCAGCCTTCTCCTGGGACTCCTTGAGGACCTTCTTGACGATCTTCTGCTCCTCGATCAGGAAAGCACGGACAATGCGGTCCTTGACGCAGCCAGCGCAGCGCGAGCCACCGTAGGCACGGCTGACGTTCTTCTTGGGGCGGGAGATCTGAGCATACTCGCGGGGGCGGAGGGCGGGGACCTATGCGACGAAAATTGTAAGTTACCCGAATTGATGGGAACAAAGATGTAGGGAATGCGAGTGTCGTGGGAAATTTGGTTTCGATTGCCGGTGGTTCACGAGTTTGAGCCGATGTAATCCAGATGAGAATTTGTTCAATGCCCTTCACTCGGTTCCCCCACGGTTGCGTCCCGCGCACACGCACACGACACCACACATTGCCGGGGAGAAAAAAAAATCAATCGAGGGCTACTCACACCGGGGAGCTTGATGCCGCAGTCACCGCACTTGGGAGCAGTGCCCTTCTTCTTCAGGTGAAGGTAACGGAGCTCACCACCAGGGGTCTTGATGATGCGAACCTTGTTGGACCGCGTGTTGTACCTGTCGAAGGAAAAAATAACCGTCAATATATCGTTCCAAAATCACTTGCAGCCGGTCCTAGTTGTTCGCAATATCGACTGGGAGCGTAGAGGAGGCATTGTGGGTGGCAGGGAATTTTTTTCAAACGTACGGGTTCCGGCGGCGCTGGAGAGAAATCGGGTCAGAACTTTTTCAAATACAAAAGCGATAAAATGAATGATACTCACGAATGTCAGTCTGTTGTTCGGCATTTTGTCGTGCTTGATCCTCTGCGATGGTCAAGAGCGGCGTCGTCGGTCGGTCGGGTTGCGAGAAGGAAATGTTCGAGGTTGGCCGGGTTTGTGGGTTTCTAGCGTGTTCTCGTTAAATCGGGCGCTAACCCCCATTAGGAACCGGAGCGGATACAAGTCACATGATCCAGACCCACCTCAAACTTCGCCAGTTCTGGCGAAAGGAGCAACTTTGCGTCTAGCAGAGGAGCACCGGCTGTTGGCGTTCATTTCCATCGTCAATCGGCCTTAATAGCTATCTTAATACACTTGAGCCGGCCGGCTGCTGCCACACCATCTACTTTTGTGTCCCATGTCGATGATATTCGACGTGATTTGACGCGACTTTGAGACCAACCTACGCCTAGGGTGGGCTTTCTCCCCCATCAACGACCACCATTATGGCATCTCTGCCTCCTCCCCCCCCTCCTCCGGGATGGGGTGCTGCTCCCCCATCCATGCCGATGGCGCCGCCACCCCCGGGCTACCAGCCGCCCGCCGACCCAAACGTCGCAAAATTTGCACAGAAGAAGAATGAATGGCTGCGCACCCAGCGCAATCGCTTCGGCGAGAAGCGGAAGGGAGGATTTGTCGAGACACAGAAAGCGGACATGCCACCCGAACATTTACGAAAAATTGTGAAGGATATTGGCGATGTTTCGCAGCGAAAATTCACCAACGAAAAACGAAGCTATCTCGGCGCGCTGAAGTTCATGCCCCATGCAGTTCTCAAGCTCCTTGAAAACATGCCAATGCCTTGGGAATCAGCTAGAGAAGTTAAGGTCTTATACCACGTTAATGGATGCTTGACCATGGTCAATGAGACCCCCCGCGTTATCGAGCCAGTCTTCCACGCCCAATGGGCCACAATGTGGATGTCCATGCGCCGAGAGAAGAGTGACCGCAGACACTTCAAGCGCATGCGATTCCCCCCCTTCGATGATGAAGAACCCCCACTTTCGTGGTCTGAAAACATCGAGGATGTCGAACCGCTGGAGCCCATCCAGATGGAGCTCGACGAAGAAGAGGATGCGGCAGTCTACGAATGGTTCTACGATCACCGACCCCTCCTAGATACGCCCCACGTCAACGGACCGAGCTATAAGACCTGGAACCTATCACTCCCGCAAATGGCGACTCTTCATCGACTGAGTCACCAACTGTTGAGCGATGTGGTTGATGAAAATTACTTCCACATGTTCGATCTTAACAGTTTCTTTACCGCCAAGGCCCTCAACGTTGCTATCCCAGGTGGCCCTCGCTTCGAGCCCTTATACAAAGACATTGACCCGAATGACGAGGATTTCAGCGAGTTCAACGCTATCGACCGCATCATCTTCCGCGCCCCCATCCGAACCGAATACCGCGTTACCTTTCCCTTCCTGTATAATACCCTTCCCCGAAGCGTGAAGCTCGCCTGGTACTCTCACCCCCAGGTAGTTTACGTTCGCACTGAAGACCCGAACCTCCCCGCCTTCTACTTCGATCCTGTCATCAATCCGATCTCCTCTCGTTCTGTCGCGCCGAAGAACATCACCGTCAGCCACGAAGATGAGATATTTGGTCCCGACAATGAAGATGATTTTGAACTTCCTGGAGAGGTTGAGCCATTCTTCGAGGATGAGGAACTCTACACCACAGAGACTGCCTCTGCGATCGCCCTTTGGTGGGCCCCCCACCCCTTCGACAAGCGGTCCGGTAAGATGGTTCGCGCTCAGGATGTGCCACTGGTGAAGCAATGGTACCTGGAGCACTGCCCTCAGGGCCAGCCGGTCAAGGTCCGCGTGTCATACCAAAAGCTGCTCAAGACCTTCGTTCTCAACGAGCTGCATAAGAACAAGCCGAAAGCCCAGAACAAACAGAGTCTGTTGAAGACCTTGAAGACGACCAAATTCTTCCAGCAAACTACAATTGACTGGGTAGAGGCTGGCTTGCAAGTTTGCCGCCAAGGTTTCAATATGTTGAACCTGCTTATTCACCGCAAGAACTTGACTTACCTGCATCTCGATTACAACTTCAACCTGAAGCCCGTCAAGACTTTGACCACCAAAGAGCGAAAGAAGTCTCGTTTCGGAAATGCTTTCCACCTCATGAGAGAAATTCTCCGCCTCACGAAGTTGATCGTCGACGCTCAGGTGCAGTACCGTCTCGGCAATATTGACGCCTTCCAGTTGGCCGACGGTATCTTGTATGCTTTCAACCATGTTGGCCAGCTGACCGGTATGTACCGATACAAGTACAAGTTGATGCACCAGATCCGCTCTTGCAAGGATCTCAAGCATCTGATTTACTACCGTTTCAACTCCGGTCCTGTCGGCAAAGGACCTGGCTGTGGATTCTGGGCTCCCGCGTGGCGTGTCTGGCTGTTCTTCATGCGTGGTATCATTCCTTTGCTTGAGAGATGGCTTGGAAACTTGCTATCTCGTCAGTTCGAGGGCCGTCACAGCAAGGGTGTTGCGAAGACCGTTACTAAGCAGCGTGTGGAATCTCACTTCGACCTGGAACTTCGTGCCTCCGTCATGGCGGATCTTATGGACATGATGCCCGAGGGTATCAAGCAGAACAAGGTCAATGTTGTCCTGCAACACTTGTCAGAGGCCTGGAGATGCTGGAAGAGTAACATTCCCTGGAAGGTTCCTGGCCTGCCTGCACCTATCGAGAACATTATTCTTCGTTATGTGAAGAGCAAGGCTGACTGGTGGATTTCTGTCGCTCACTACAACCGAGAGAGAATTCGCCGTGGTGCTACTGTTGATAAAACCGTCGCTAAAAAGAACTTGGGTCGACTTACTCGTCTTTGGCTCAAGTCGGAACAAGAGCGCCAGCATAACTATCTCAAGGATGGCCCTTATGTCTCCTCTGAGGAGGCTGTCGCTATCTACACCACCATGGTCCACTGGTTGGAGTCACGCAAGTTCTCGCCCATTCCATTCCCCAGCGTCTCATATAAGCACGACACAAAGATTCTGATTCTTGCTCTGGAGCGACTTCGTGAATCTTATTCCGTCAAAGGCAGACTGAACCAGAGCCAGCGTGAAGAGCTTGCTCTTATTGAGCAGGCATATGATTCTCCCGGAACCACTCTGGCCCGCATCAAGCGATTCCTCTTGACCCAACGAGCTTTCAAGGAGGTTGGAATCGACATGAATGATAATTACAACAACATCAATCCTGTCTACGACATCGAGCCTATTGAAAAGATCACCGATGCCTACCTGGACCAGTATCTCTGGTACCAGGCTGAACAGCGCCACCTGTTCCCCGCTTGGATCAAACCCTCCGATTCAGAAGTACCACCGCTGTTGACCTACAAGTGGACTCAAGGAATTAACAACCTTTCCAATGTCTGGGAGACCGCCGAGGGTGAAACCAATGTCATGATTGAAACTGAGCTGTCCAAGGTCTACGAGAAGATCGATCTGACCCTGCTGAATCGAATGCTTCGTCTGATCATGGACCACAATTTGGCTGACTACATTACCTCGAAGAACAATGTCCAGCTGAGCTACAAGGACATGAATCACACTAACAGCTACGGTATGATTCGTGGTCTTCAGTTCTCTGGTTTCGTGTTCCAATTCTACGGATTGATGATCGATCTTCTGCTTCTCGGTCTGCAGCGCGCTAGCGAGATGGCTGGCCCGCCCCAGAGCCCCAACGACTTCTTGCAGTTCCGGGACCGGGCTACTGAGACCCGACACCCTATCCGACTCTACACCCGTTATGTCGACAAGATTTGGGTTTTCTTCCGATTCGATGCCGACGAGTCTCGCGATCTGATCCAGCGATTCTTGACCGAGAACCCCGATCCTAACTTCGAGAATGTTATTGGTTACAAGAATAAGAAGTGCTGGCCTCGCGATTGCCGTATGCGTTTGATGCGTCACGATGTCAATCTAGGCCGTGCTGTTTTCTGGGATTTGAAGAATCGTCTTCCCCGTTCCATCACGACTATTGACTGGGACGACACATTTGCCAGCGTGTACAGCAAGGACAACCCCAACCTGTTGTTCTCCATGAACGGCTTCGAGGTCCGCATTCTCCCCAAGTGCCGTAACCAGAATGAAGAGTTCAATGTCAAGGACAGCGTGTGGTCTTTAGTGGATAACTCTACCAAAGAGCGCACTGCCCATGCCTTCCTTCAGGTTACAGAGGAAGATATCCAAAAGTTCAACAACCGCATCCGCCAAATTCTCATGTCTTCAGGATCTACTACTTTCACCAAGATCGCCAACAAGTGGAACACGGCGCTCATTGCTCTCTTCACATACTACCGTGAGGCGGCTGTGTCTACTGTGAATTTGCTCGACACCATCGTCAAATGTGAGACGAAAATTCAGACTCGTGTCAAGATTGGGTTGAATTCCAAGATGCCTTCTCGTTTCCCTCCCGCTGTGTTTTACACCCCTAAGGAGCTTGGAGGTCTTGGTATGATTTCGGGATCCCATATTCTCATTCCTACCAGTGACAAGCGTTGGTCCAAACAGACCGATACCGGAATCACCCACTTCCGGGCTGGTATGTCCCATGACGAGGAAACTCTGATTCCGAACATCTTCCGATACATTGTTCCCTGGGAGTCTGAGTTCATTGATTCTCAAAGAGTCTGGATGGAATACTCCCAGAAGCGCATGGAAGCTCAGCAACAGAATCGTCGTTTGACTCTTGAGGACCTTGAGGACAGTTGGGATCGCGGTCTCCCGCGTATCAATACTCTATTCCAGAAGGACCGAAGCACACTCAGTTTTGACAAGGGCTTCCGTCTTCGTGCTGAGTTCAAACAGTACCAGTTGATGAAGAGCAATCCGTTCTGGTGGACTAGCCAGCGCCATGATGGTAAATTGTGGAATCTAAATGCTTACCGAACGGATGTCATCCAAGCATTGGGTGGTGTGGAAACCATCCTGGAGCACACCTTGTTCAAGGCCACTGCCTTCCCCTCTTGGGAGGGTCTGTTCTGGGAGAAAGCTAGTGGTTTCGAGGTTCGTTATCATCGCCCTTTGACCCTTTCCCTCGCAAACGATCACTGACTCTGAAAATTTATAGGAAAGCATGAAGTTCAAGAAGCTCACGAACGCCCAGCGTTCCGGTCTTAACCAAATTCCCAACCGTCGATTCACCCTCTGGTGGTCACCAACCATTAACCGAGCCAACGTCTATGTTGGTTTCCAAGTGCAACTCGATTTGACTGGTATTTTCTTGCACGGCAAGATTCCTACTCTGAAAATTTCCCTTATTCAGATCTTCCGTGCTCATTTGTGGCAGAAGATCCACGAATCTGTGGTTATGGACTTGTGCCAGGTGTTCGACCAAGAACTCGAGCAACTTGGCATCGAGGCTGTTCAGAAGGAAACGATTCACCCACGTAAATCGTACAAGATGAACAGTTCTTGTGCGGATATCCTGCTTTTTGCCACTAATAAGTGGAATGTCACTCGACCTTCTTTGCTGTTCGATACCAAGGATGTATACGAGCCCACGACCACTAACAAGTTCTGGATTGATGTGCAGCTGAGATACGGTGACTACGACTCTCATGACATTGAGCGATATGTCCGTGCCAAGTATCTTGACTACACCACCGACAGTATGAGTATCTATCCCTCGGCCACCGGGTTGATGATCGGCATTGATCTTTCCTACAACTTGTACTCGGCTTATGGCCAGTACTTCCCCGGCCTGAAGACTCTTGCCCAGCAGGCCATGGCTAAGATCATGAAGGCCAACCCTGCCTTGTACGTTCTGCGTGAACGTATTCGCAAGGGTCTGCAGCTGTACGCCTCGGAGAGCAACCAGGAGTTCTTGAACTCTCAGAATTACTCCGAGCTTTTCAGCCCTCAGATTCAACTGTTCATCGATGACACCAACGTTTATCGTGTGACAATTCACAAGACCTTCGAGGGTAACTTGACCACGAAGCCCATCAACGGTGCCATTTTCATCTTCAATCCTCGAACCGGCCAGTTGTTCTTGAAGATCATCCACACTAGTGTCTGGGCGGGGCAGAAGCGTCTGGGTCAATTGGCTAAGTGGAAGACGGCCGAAGAAGTCGCTGCCCTCATTCGGTCTCTACCTGTTGAAGAACAGCCGAAGCAGCTGATTGTTACTCGAAAGGGTCTTTTGGATCCTCTCGAAGTCCATTTGCTCGACTTCCCCAATATCTCCATCCGCGCGTCTGAGCTTCAACTGCCATTCCAAGCTGCCATGAAGGTTGAGAAGCTGGCGGATATGATCCTCCGTGCTACCGAGCCTCAAATGGTTCTCTTCAACCTGTACGATGAGTGGTTGAAATCAATTTCGCCATACACCGCCTTCTCTCGTCTGATTCTCATTCTCCGTGCCCTGCATGTAAATATCGACAAGGCTAAGATCATTCTTCGCCCTGACAAGAGCGTGATCACCCAGGAGCATCACATCTGGCCTTCGTTGTCCGACGAGGATTGGATCAAGGTCGAAGTGCAACTACGTGATTTGATCTTGAACGATTACGGCAAGAAGAACAATGTCAACGTGCAAAGTTTGACCGGCAGTGAAGTTCGAGATATCATCCTGGGTATGGAAATCAGCGCGCCCTCGCTGCAACGACAGCAGGCTGCCGAGATTGAAAAGCAACAGGAAGAAGCAAAGCAACTTACTGCTGTTACTACCAAGACTCAAAATGTGCGAGGAGAGGACATGATTGTCACGACGACTTCGCAGTACGAGCAACAGTCATTCGCATCAAAGACTGAGTGGCGCACTCGTGCTATCGCGACGTCTAACCTGCGGACCAGATCGAACAACATTTACGTGTCGTCTGACGACATCCGTGATGATGGATTCACTTACATTATGCCAAAGAACATCCTCAAGCGGTTCATCACGATCGCTGATCTCCGCGTCCAAGTTACTGGTTTCATTTACGGTAGCTCACCCCCTGATAACGATCAAGTCAAGGAGGTTCGCACAATTGTCATGGTCCCTCAAGTTGGAAACACTCGGGATGTCCAACTCCCCCACCAACTCCCTCAGCATGACTACCTCAACGGCCTTGAGCCGCTGGGCGTCATCCACACCGTTTCAGGCAACGAGCCACCCTACATGTCTGCAGCGGATGTCACACAGCACGCGCGCCTAATGAACTCGCATTCCTCGTGGGACAAGAAGACGGTGACTATGACCGTCTCCTTTACTCCTGGTTCCGTGTCACTTTCTGCCTGGGGCCTGACTCCCGACGGATACAAGTGGGGTGCTGAGAACAAGGATATGAGCTCAGATCAGCCTCAGGGCTTCTCCACTAGCATGGGTCAAAAGTGTCAGCTGCTTCTCAGTGATCGCGTTCGCGGTTATTTCCTTGTTCCCGAGGATAACCTCTGGAACTATAGTTTCATGGGTAGCTCCTTCGGCAGTGTTGAGAAGAGACCCATCTACGTGAAGATCGATACCCCCCTTCGCTTCTACGATGACCAGCATCGTCCTCTGCACTTCCAGAACTTCGCCGAACTGGAAGATATTTGGGTCGATCGCTCGGATAACTTTGAGTAGAGTTGTATTTGATGGGCGTTTTTACATCCTTTTGGTTGATTTATTTGGGCGAATGTATTCTTATCATGTACCTTTTTTTCTCTTTATTTTTTTTGTATTCGTGTATCATGACAATCATAATCTCATGTATTGAAAGCGAGAAAAAAGCAATACGCACATCTTATGGATCTAGCCATTTCAGCATTCTGTTCGATGTTTTCTTTTGTAGCATGTGGTCGTCGCCGATGGGAACATCTGTTGCTCACTACTAATTACATACTTGACCATACTAGTAGTACTAGTACCGGTCTCCCATGTTAGCTCATCCAACGTGAAGTTGCTTCAGTGATCCTTGGACACCTCGAGTCACATTGCCATAAAATTATAAAGCAGGAATCCCCTATGAAGTTGTGAAATGGTTTTTTAGGCCCTATTATCGCCTGATTGACCGCGGTATACGAGTATGCAGTCAGCTTTGTAATGCACAGATCGACCCCCAGCCACGAAGCCACGCGATTCTTGCCCATTCCATCGCTTCGAAAGTGACAAAGAAAGAAGGTTCCATCGCCTCCAAGGATCGCATGACGGTGATTGTGTGCTTGTGGCTTCAGGGGACGGGTGGAGGTCACCGGCCTTGCGCCACCATTTCGGCCAGAGGCCCGAACTCGACATCTTCTACCTCTCTAGGAAAGACATGTTCCTCCGAGGGCCAGTGCTGCTCGACGAGAAAATAAGGCGACATCCCGCATACCAGAGGGGTAAGGTGCAAAGAAAAATGACAACGGTGTCCTTGCCACTTGTTCCCAAACGACTATGGCAAATCTCGAGGACTTGTTTGTTCAGGTGGAGTTGCAATGGGCCCCGGTGTGCCAGAAAACAGCCCCTTCTGCAGCTAATGCTTTACGGCACTTGCAATGATCCTCCTGTCCTTTTTGCCATCTGTCCGGTCTCAGAATAACAGTAGGGTGGCCTGGCAGGTCGTAGGACTTCCTGTATCCGATATTAATATCACCTAGGTCTCCAGAATGCAATCTCGAAAAGAGACGAAGAAGAGAGAAAGAAAGACCCAAATAACAGACAGGCATTGGCAATCCAAAATTGTGCAATGCAGAAAAGCATGAGTATGTTCAGTTTGCCTCCTTGTCCCCTTTGGCTGCAAAGCCGGTCAAGCCTATGTATGTACATTTTTATGTGACAATCTAAACCGTATAAGGATCTATTGGTTTTAATAACTCTGTTGGTCACTCTCGGGACATCTGGGACCTCTGTGATTGACCCTTTGCATAGCCTTGGCACCGAAAGTGCCTAAATCACCCCTCAGCTCCTCGACGAATCACTGGTTTAGTTGCCTCTTTGGCTTACCATGACGAGGGTTGATTGGCCAAACAGGAGTTTCATCTCCTCTCCGGAATTGAAAGCTTGCAGGGGTCTGCACCCAGCGAATAAGACCCTTGTCGGGGACACTCCACTCGTCCCCGATGCCAAATCTTACGGGCGTTGACGGGCTCTTGTCGGGCGCGTTATTCCGATTCTCGCTTTCTCGCTTCTGATGCGCCTCTCGTCCTGATCCTGGAAAGCTCCTCGACCATGATCTACATCGTCGTTTTAGAGAGAGTCAATGATATATGTTGTATAATGAATCCTGTCATATAGCCTAATAGCTTCAAGGAAAGCTTGGTTAAAAGGAATATAAAAGCCATTGGTAGAAGACACAAAACGAAACGAAAACTGCACGCTTTGGGTCAATACCCCCTGAGGGGGTGCGCTCCGGTGACAATTCTTTTAATTCTCTCCCCAATAAATCCAGAGAAGCCAATCCCTGAAAGACGCATGATTCAGCTGATGAGGAGGTTCGGCATAGGTTCCTTACCCGAGCCGCCTGCAATCCAACTGGGCCTATATGCGTATCCGGTGAGGAGACTTATAGAGACAGCCGTGTCCGCTGTCGCATTTATATTTTTCTTTTCCCGGATGACACTCAAACCACCCCTATTTATCACACATTATGCGAATGCTACTTATTGGGCTCCGACTGCTTGCTCCTCTCTGATATTGGAAGGCTTTCAAGTTTGCCCTCGTCGCTCGGCACGTGAAGCATTTCGAGACAGGTTGCAGCGATTGGCACCGTTTGTTTTTGCCATCGCAAGGATCTTTCTGCATCGTGCTTCTTTATGTGACACATAACGGGGCCTTAAAGAGTCCCCTGTTCCTCTGCAGAGGAAAATCTTGGGTTCGGACATTCCCCTACTTGACAAGCTTATTCATCGGCCGGGATTTCCTGGCGGTTTTGATGCATGTCCGTGACACTGGCGGACTCTTACCGCAGCCATGCCATCAGCTTTCCCTCACCGGCTAAGCATGATGATCACGGCTTGATTGTATATGATTCATCCGAGTCGGAGCTGCGTGGCAAGCTGAGCGGCGCTGTGTATGGAACCGACAATATCCCCACTCTGTTTAATGGACAACCGCCAACGACGGATTCGATACTGCCTCATCCCATACCTCAAACCAGAGATGACCCATTACCCCATTCGATATATTCGCCTTCGTCGTCGCAACAGCTGCCTCAACCCCCGACGTACGGCTTCGATCTATCGGGTCCACATTATAGCCCCAGGGGCCATTTTCGACCAAGAAGCACTCGAAATGAGGGTCACATCCCACCGCATTTTCCGGCTTTGGCGTCTCTCCTTATAAATGCCAACTCTTCGGTTGCGGAACCTGGTATTCTACTTGATCCTTCGTTGCACCAGCCTCCTAGCTCGATATATGACCCAGCGATGTCAAATAACACCGTCTTGAAAATTTCTCTGCCAGAGAAGCATCATCACACGCTCCCACAGTCAAGGGATTCCGACAATATGGATGATAATATTGTCAGACAAACAAGGCCACCGAATGTAGTGGGACATATGGGAATGCCCGCACCTGCCCCTCGTCCCAAAGCTCCCAAGACAAGATTTACCGCAGCAGAGGATGCGTTACTCGTGCATCTCAAGGAGAACAAGAACTTGACCTGGCTACAAATCCAAGACTTCTTTCCGGGTCGAACGCACAATACTTTGCAGGTTCGCTACTGCCAAAGATTAAAAACGAAGGATGTAAGCTGGACGGACGAGAAGGTCAGTGTTTTACTCCATCCGATGACCGCAACCCCAATCCATCGAATAAGATGTACTGAGCAGCATCCAGGTACAACGCCTACAGCGTGCAATATCCCAGTATGAACAGGACCGATGGAGGATTATCTCCAGCAAAGTTGGCAAAGGATTCGGTCCTGAGGCGTGTCGGGAACGGGCCACCATGTTAGGACGAAGCCCTTCTCGTGGATTGTAAATGATGTATGACTGTAGGACATCGGAGTATTCGGATTTCTTAGGTTTATTCGGAGCAGGATCAAGATCATTGGTACCGTGACGGTTTCTCATGTTGATATTTCATCAAGTATGTACGAACCTCAGTAAATATAGTTATAGTACGCCATTGTTTCTCTACCGGCCCTAGCCCTAATTCCCTAACCTGGAACTTCCCGTGACGGCTAATCATCGCTGAGTCATCTGCAATCCGCGTCGTTTATTGGTAGCAGCTTCAGCCAATCATAAGGCACTCGGGCGGAAGCGGCATCTTCCAACTTCAATCCTCGAACCAGACTCTACCCAACCTCATCTCTACTCCCCCCCATTCCACCATTCTCCCCGGAGCAATGTTCCTTCAACGCACTGCCTCCGCCCTTGCGCGGCGCACTCCCGCTCGCGCCTTTGCTGTCGCTCGCCCATTCTCCTCGTCCGTCGTGCGCAGTACGTGATCTCCCCCCCCAGGTGGCATGATCCGACATCCTCCCGACCTCGGCCCTGCACAACCTCCCCCAGAGCTCAATTGACTCTGAGGACACTGTTTTTCGGAGGCCGCTTAGGCTCCATATACATTATCGCCAGCTAACGCGAATGTTGTTTGAACAGGCAACGCGAACAAGTGGACCCCTAAGGACGAGACCCCGATCCGCCAATTCGATGGTCAGTACCCTTCTCGCCCTACCGCGGTCAATTGCTCGACTGTGCTCTTTATTTTGGAGATGGAACACTGCAATGTCTCGTTGGCCCTTGTTCGATGCCAATAAGTGGCGTTAAATGTCGGGACCGTTGGTTGTGAACTCCACCTCCAAAAAAGGACACAAGTTGCCCGCGGCAGTTATCACAACGTGGTCCAAAGCAGCTAACGTATTTCCATTCTACCCACAGAGATCAAGTCTGAGGATGACCTGATTCCCCCCGGTGCCAAGCCGGGTACCATCCCTACCGACTTCAGCCAGGCCACCGGTCTCGAGCGTCTGGAGCTCATCGGAAAGATGCAGGGCATCGATATCTTCGACATGCGTCCCCTGGACGCCTCCCGCAAGGGTATGTTGAGCCTCAATACGCGGTTGTCCTACCAGCTGGACTACAAATCGCCCCATAATATCTTTCTCATTTAGGCGTGAGTCAACGGCTGATCGATGAACTTTTCTCTACGACAGGAACGATTGACAACCCCATCATGGTCAACGGTGCCGGTGATGAGCAATACGCCGGTTGCACTGGTTACCCCGTCGACTCCCACCAGGTTAACTGGCTGACCGTATGACGAATCCGAGAACCCATAAGCCATAAGCCATCCACAGCATTACTAACACTGCCTGCTTCTAGGTCTCCCGTGAGCGCCCCATTGAGCGCTGCACCGAGTGCGGCAACGTCGTTAAGCTGAACTACATTGGACCTGAGGAGGACCCCCACGCTCGTATGTCCCTTTTTTAACCACCCCACCCCTCTTATTTCCTCCCGACACCGTGAGCACAGCATACTGACCCCTCATAGACGAGCATGACCACGGTCACCACCACCCTCCCCACGAGGAGCCCAAGACCTTCGCCGACTACGTCAAGCCCGAGTACTGGTACCGGTAAATCCGCGTCGCGCAAGACCTCTTGATACAGAGTAATCGTGCGAATGTCTGTCTTTCTGTCTGTCCCTGTATCAGTTCTATACTTGGCCTGTTTCCCGTCTCTTTTGTAGAATAGTTCTCAAGTGGATGAAAATGAGAGTGCCTATTGGGGTGTATTTTTGAGTTAATATTTTCTCATTATTTCTTGGCTGATTGCAACTTGGGTGATGTTGTTCCCAAGGGCGTAATTAGTCTCCATCATTTAGATTGTGTCAGGGCATGCGGTCCGCTTCTCACTCTAATTTTGAGTCATTGGTTAACCATTTACCAGATAGAGGTTACGTTCATGCTTGGTTTTGACATTTATTTACTTTCTGGCTCGTTGGCAAGATAAGTTGCCTCGTGCTCCAGCATCCAATGGAAACCTTGGACTTCAAATCTCGAGTGATCTCGAGAAGATTATTGGAAATATGCACTTGATGTATGACTAAAACAAACAATTGGTATTGGTGCAATCATATGCAATGCAATGCACACTGTTAACTTTTGGGAACATGACCGAACTTGAAGCGTATCCTCGTCATGTGCACCGAGGATGTGACCTCGAAATGCAAACGTGTGAAAGTCGGTATATTAGTATACAGAGTGTAGTAAAAAGAAGACGGGCATGTTGAAAATAGGCCCGAAACGGTTGGAACAGTGGGTCCGACCACAGTGAGAGGTAGTCCATTTCTCTACCGGCCCACAAAATGCAGCTCCAAGTACCTGAGAGGTGGGTAAACAAGCGCAGCCCACGAGAAACCAATGTAGTTGCCCATCTATGAATCAGCTAGATTAGTATCACATTTTGAAGGGGAGAAGGATATTAGGTCCGGTTGAAAGCTCACATCAGCACCATAGTCTCCCACTAGCTTCGCAATAGGGCCAATATACCACACCTGAGCCATACACAGGACAGCACCGACCCATCCAACGACGAAAGCGATAAAGCTCGCGATTCCGATAGGGAGCTTGGACGGGTCTCGCCAGGCGGCCCAATTATAGCCCGTTCGGAACCGGAAGATCAGGAACTCTTCAAGGATGATAGCAGTCCAGATCGCAACCCAGTAGCCCATCAAGGCCAAGAAGTTTGTGAAGATCTCCGAGAGATAGCTGCGGCCAACGAGCGCACAAACGGTATAGATAATCACACCGACAGTATTCCAGATCACGCGGGGGACCTTCTCAGCATAGCGGCCGAGAATCTGGAAATCAACGCCGGCGGAGTATGTTGGCGCGACAGTATTGGCGATAAGGCCGAGGGCGATGATGACAGAACAGAACTTGCCGAAGCCATGGAGTGGACCAAAACCCTCGACGATGAGGGCGCCTTGGCCCTTGTTGTAGGCGGTTGCGTACTCGGGGTAAGCATTGATGCCGGAGGCAAGACCGATACCGCAGATGATAGCCATGGTGAAGGAACATATCAGGCCAATGAGAGTAAGGGAGAAGATTGAGGTGCGGGAGGTATGTTCCGGGTAATAGACAAAGAAGTCTGCTGCTAGGGGGGCGTAGGTGATTGCTGCGCTAACACAGATGGAAAAGAAGGATAGCCTTGGTAGATGGTGAGCCAGTTGTACTTTTCATGAATTGGGGAAATCGTAGAGATTTACCTGTTCCCGGCTACCGTGCGTGAGTCACCAAGGGAGGTAGTAGACAGATCGAATTTGCTGGATGAAACGCCAAATAGAATGCAAATGACAATTAACTGAGGCAAGAATGCAAATCGTTCATAGTAGTGGAACACTTGGATACCAAATGTAGCCACAACCCAGCTGATAATAGCAATGATGACAATCCCTATTGCAGCAATGTTAGGATAGTGGATACCACGGACATCTCCTCACTTTCTACATACCGACAGCAACGGACATGCCACCTGGCGAAACCGCTGAAAGGATCTGGCCGCCAACGACACAGTCAATCAGACAGTATCCGATCATTTGGATAAGGTTCAGCAAGACGATAATCTTGCTGGGCCACCAACCCATCGAGTATCTACCAAATGCCTGCCCATTTATAAGTTAACTGGTCTACTATGGATGAAACGGCTTGACATACCATGGTACGAATACCAGAGATTGGGCCCCATGTGGCCATCCAAGAGGCAACAAGTGCGCCAACAAGGCACCCAAAGAAGGCACATAAAGCAGAGTCCTTGAAGCTAAGCCCATATACGGCAGGTCCTAACATGCCCAGAGTCACATTGTTGGCAGCAAGGTTGATGGATACCCAGAGCAAGAGTGCCTGGGCGTATGACACCCATGAAAGCTTCTTCATGCGCTCATCAGGTGCAACACGCTCAATGCCCCGCGCCTCAAAATTATATTCGACGAGCTGCTGCTCAAACATGCGAATCAACGAGCCCAGGCGCGAGCCAATGGGGTTGTTGCGAGAAGTTTGTTCGGGAGGATATGTGCTGTCATTTTTTTTATCCTGTTCATAGGAAACAGGTTCTTCGGTCTGTTTAATCGAGTCTGCTTTCTCGTTCCGCGCCGCTACGGTGGCGATTTCATTTTCCGGGGCCATGCTGCCAACTGTCAGTACTTGTAGGGACAATCCCGAGAAGGGAAGAAGCAGGTAATCAGAAGCGCGCATGAGTTTCTTTCGCTGGAATTATCCAGATCAAGTTCGACCGTATAATCTCAGAACGGCGGCGCAAAACACCCATGGAGTGAGTTTTGCACGGCCGAACACCGGTTCTCCATGCAGGCGGTTTACCACTGGATGTACCTTGATCACTGAATAAAACCTGGCTACTCGTCTTCATGATAGCCGTCCTTAGGAGGTGAGGTGGGTTCTGTACTCGGACATTCACAAGAGGTCGATGTCACCTTCCAGATGAGTCACTATGAAGCAAAGAGGCGATGTTAGCAGAGTGGTGCGAAGGGCGAGGCGCATAGGGAAGCGAGATAGGCAATGGGTTCACCTGGAAATAGACTAATCAGGCGAAACACGGGTGCAATCTTGCGCGCACTAGGCGGAGAATTGCAAATGTGGGGGATTGGAAAGTGGAAAAAGTGTGGGCGGAGGTGAGAAAGAAATCGCCGCGGGGAAAAAAAGATCGGCCGCGATCGCGGCCGGTTTCCCGTCTCCGCTCGGGTCCAGCGAACGAGGATGCTTTATTTTTAAGTGCCGAGCGGTGGGAATAGGCATCGTAGATCACTAGTATTTCGTATCAAAGCTTGTACATAACTCTTTAGTTATTCCTACTATACCGGTGAGTCGAGGGAAAAACGTATATATAGTAGGTATAACTTTGGAAGGAGAGGGATGTCAGCTAGCAACTAGGCAAACTGTTAGGCAACTAGGTGGCTGCTTACTACTAGAAGCAGAAACTATTCTAAGTTTATATTGTGATCCATCTGCTTCGTCGAAATCCATGGATATCACCTTAAAATTCTGCCAGTATCATACTACTTAAAGTACTCCAACAATTTGAAGGATTTAACCCATTGGTGTCTCTCATTTGTCGGAGCTCAGGATCGGCATCTCAATCGATTTCAAGTTCAAGCTTTGTCTTCAAGTTGTCATGAGCTACTTGGGACTGGAAAACATATAGTATTGATCAAGGAAATGAAGATGGAGAATGGAGACATCAAAAAAAATAAAAATCCGCGTCACTGGCACCCAGCGCAGAAAATAACGCCAAAAAAGGCCCACAAAAATTGAACATAAAATACGCGTATCAGACGCTTACCAGAACAAAAAAACCCCAATCAGAACAAGAAGTGAAAATCACCAAAAGAGACCAGATCACCAACTCCATCTGCCTTGTAAAATCAATGGCTTCCAGTAGCCATTGATGAACCTTGCATCGCTGTGGAATTGCAGAATCCGGAAGAATGCCAAATTCGTAAAAGATGCTTAGAAACAAATCGTCACTTCATCAATGGTCATCGGACCCTCCAATACTAGAGGTTCTTGAAGTGCTCCTTGGCATATTGTTCGCAAGCCTAATAATCAATAAGAGTCAGCCTTGATCAAAGCGAGTATAGATTTTTTTTTCCGGATTGTAACACACCTTAGCAGGCTTGCCAACTTTCTGCCCGATGACCTTCCATTTGTTCGCTTCGTAATCCTTGATTGCTTCGCGAAGTTTTATAGACTGTGGTAATTTAGTTAGCTATGCACTAAACGGCAAAAAGTATATATATATATATATAAATAAACAAAATAGCCAGAAGGCGGGGAGGAAGAAAATGATACCTCATCCTCAGCGAATTCAGCGTAATGCATATCCTGTGGCACGTGGCGTTAGTAATTATCAAATCAACAGCCAAGGACGATCAGTACACACCTTGTACCAGTGCTTCTTTACACTGCCCTCAGTTCGCGTAGGGAAAGTCTGTGACGCGTCATCCGACGCAAGTTAGCCAGGAAATTCGCGTAATATAGCGTTCGGACGAAGGGCGCGCACCTTAGCGATCTCGCTCCAACTGCGACCCGCGTCGCGCATCGTTTTCAATCGTTGCTCCTCCTCCGCGGTCCATGGGGTATTCGTGCGGCCTTTCTTCTTAGGTGTTGATTCCACCGGAGGAGGCATCGTGCCGGGATCACCCTCCATCGTGCCCCCCGCCGGGTTCATTGACGCGGCCATCATAGTGGATGACCCGGGAATGGGGGAGGGGGGACGTTTGCGCGATGTTGTTTGTTGTTGCTGTGGTTGCTGTTGCTGCTGTTGTTGGGGAATCGGGGCGGTAGGGATCGGGATGCCTTCAAATCCCTGTACGCGGTGGTGGAAGGGGTGAAGTTGTTGTTGGGCGAGGAGATGTGGCGGCGCGCTGGTTGTAGCCGAGGTCTTAATCCGCTTGGAAGTCGGAGGGGAGCTATCCGATCGACGCGATCAGTTGTCAGCAACGGGTCGGGCAGCAAGCCAGAGACGACGATGAGCAACAACAAGAAAGAAACGAAGCAGAAGGAAACGCAGAACGCGACCCAGTGGCAGTCCAGCCCAGGTCTCTCTCCTGCGGAGCAGAGATCACAGAGACGAGGGACTTACGACATGGTGAAAGACACACGCAGTTCTCAATCATGCGGTGTCGATTCATCTGTACATACACAAAGGCCGCGTCGGGGGTTAGCAGGACTGCTATAGGCGCGCCTTGGAGGGGGGGGGTTGACTTCTGGGAAGACAGGCCTCGTTACACTAAAAATGACACAGGCGCATCCCAGGCAGAACCAGATCGGATCAGGTAAACGGAGAACAAAGAGTTTCGGTAGCGCCGACCGGAGCGTTTAGCTCTGTATCCAAGGAAGGTAAAAGAAGACAAATGGGGGGGTTGTGATTTATTC